>JAOYNC020122397.1:0-26947 GCA_025802115.2 Bertia moriformis
GAATACCCGACCTGAAGGCCGACTGGACATTCGGCGAGGGGGCCAGCTACTACCTCGATGCGACGCGGCCGCCTTATGGGGAAAACTTCCGGATGGAGACGTATCTGACCCAGGAGCTGCCGCGGCTGCTGTACGGCGAGGGCGAGGGCGAGGGCGGGCGCGGGGGCATGTTCTCCGACCGCATCGATCGCTCCCGCGTGTCCATCTGCGGCCACTCGATGGGCGGATATGGCGCCCTGGCGCTGTACCTGCGGCACCCGGCCATGTATCGCAGCGTGAGCGCGTGGGCGCCCATGGCGAACCCGTCGCAGTCTCCGTGGGGGCAGCAGGCTTTTTCCAAGTACCTGGGCGATGACCAGGAAGCGTGGCGGGGACACGACCCGACAGAGCTGGTAGCCGGCTGGAAGAGGGGGCCGCTGAACTGCCTGATTGACATGGTGAGTCTGGTCTGGTCCGGCTGGATGAGAGAGAGAGAGTCGAGAGAGAGAGAGAGTGAAGAGAGAGAGAGAGTGGAGAGAGAGAGAGAGAGTTTAGAGAGAGGGAGTGAAGAGAGAGAGAGTTGAGAGAAAGAGAGTTAGGAGAGAGGGAGGAAAAGAGGGGGGCAAGGGGGGAAGAGAAGAGACGGCTAATGATGACTCGCAGGGCACGGCCGACAGCTTCTACCAGCAGAAGCAGCTGCTTCCCGACAACTTTGAGGCGGCGGTGAAGAAGGCGGTGCTGTAGGGGTTCGATTTGAGGCACCAAGAGGTCAGTCACCGGCCTTGGCCATCAACACTTGCTACAGCCAGCTGGCTGGTAACTGACGCGACCGCCAACCGGCTCCCAGGGATACGACCATGGCTACTACTTCATCTCGACCTTTGCGGCCGATCATGTGGCACACGCGGCCAAGTTTCTAAACGAGTAGGGACGTGGCAGCATGCCCTGGTGTGGGTGTGACCGCTTGCCCTGGTGGGGGGTGACATGGGCAGCGTAGACTCCACCAAGTCTCAAGTCTCGATTCTGGCCTTCTGGCCGGTCTGCATCGAATCAAGCCAGTTTAACAACACATGTCTGGGGTGGCAAACCGCTACCCGCTACCTGCAACCCGCAGCTGCCGCCACTCCCTTTACTCTCGGGCGGATACTCCCACCCAGGAGCATCTCGCGCTCCGCCAGCACCAATAGTTACGCTAGCAGCGGCAGCGCCCGCTTTGCTTGCCCGGTTGCTCCCCGCTACTGGAGAAGCTCCTCCACGGTCCAGTCTTCGTAGCTACCGCGTCGGGGTGATCAGCATGTGGATCGCGCGCTCCTTGGCTGTCATGAGCTGGCTAGCCGTCATTACTACTCACTACCCATCCGGCATATAGCGGCGCACAATCAGCGGGATCTTCTTCTCTCTGAGCTCCTTGATGGCGATCTGGAGCGGGTCCGTCTCGCCCTCGAGGTCGACGAGAACCGGGGCATTCATACTGCCCACATGCCCGTACCCAGTCAGCGATTGTCCGGCCGGCCACCCGTCCGGCCGCGCGCGCCCGTCCGCCCCCCAGGCATGGCCCCCCCCCGGGAAAACGTACCTGATCTGCAGCGCGCGCGTGCCCAGTATCCGGGCGCGCTCGTACTTGGTCATATACGGAGTCGTGGTCCGCTCGCTGTCGGGGATCTTCCTGTCCTTCTGGGCCCGGACATTGGACTTGGCATTGGACCCCTTGCCCAACGCGGCGGCGATGGACGCGTCATGGTCACCTGCCACGACCAAGTGGTCCTCATCCAGCTGCTGCTGCTCTTCGCCGTCCTGATCCGATTCTACCTCGGGATCGAAGTACTCGGGCTCGTCGTCGTCGTACATGGGCTCATCGGGATCGCCGCCGTCGTCGCCGCCGTAATCAGACATGGTGGCAGGTTTTGGTAGATCCGGCCGTGGCTGCTTTCAAGGTCTGGGGGGGGCAGGGACAGATGCCGCGTCTTGGCCGGCTGGTCTGGTCTGATGTCTGTCTGCTACGTTGTCGCGATGGCGATGGCGAAGACGTGCCGCCAAGGGAAGAGAGAAATTGCACAAATTGAAAAACCCAGGAGGCTGGCAGATTTGTGGCTCCCAGGTCAGAGGGCTGGATTAGTCATCCGTCTGGAGGACCCAGGCGCAAACTACATGGTGATCCACCCCAGATACCGCCTTCTCGACGACAACTGCCAAAACCTGGTCGAGAGCTTCGTGACCCTGCTCTGCGACGGCACGTCGATCAACCACGCCAAGCTCCGGGACGAGCTGGACAGGGCGTCACCGCACATGGCCCTGGCCGTCATGCTGGACCGGCTGCGGGCACGGGTCGACGTCCAGGGAAAAGACGAGCAGAGTGGGGAGGTGACGGACGTGGTGGATGCCATTGGGCAGCTGTGGAGGAGGAAGCTGCGGAACTCGTAGAAAACATGTCATCAGACGCCGTGATGGTCCCCACCTCTGAAGCGAGCGGATGGCCACCCATCTCTTTGATTGATATCCCGCCACCTGGTGAACTGGCCCACCCAAGCACACAAACCATACTTATGGTCCTTTTCCTTCTCCTCTTGTATTCGGCGGCTGCATAGTGGGGTGGGGGCTCACGTGTTTGAGGCTGTGGGTTCAGTCTCCTCATCAGTGGACGTCAAGATGAAGGATTGTGGGGGAGTGGGATGTGGCCTCGGCACGCCACTGGCGAGCCCTACGTCTTGGTATGAAAGCTCAGGGTGACGAGTCCAAGGCAGCTTCCTCTACAATGACGATGTGGCAGAGGTTTGGCAGGAAGGAGTGGGAAATGTCAGAAGTAGAGGAAGAATGGAAGGGGAGAATGAGAATAAAGGAGGAGGGGAGGAAGCGTGAAGAAAAGAAAGAAAAGGCTACAGAATCGGATGGGAGGAGGAAAGAGACAGAGTAAGAGGCGAAAAGAAGATGGAGAAAAAAATACGAGTCGACGGGAAGAGGAGAATGTAAGAGAGGAGGAGTGGAAAGGGAAGAAACAGATGGAAAGATCAAAAGAAAGAAATACGAGGGCGGGGAAGAAGAGGGTGAGATATCCAAGAGGGAGAAAAAGAGAAGAATATCAAACAAGGGGGAAAGGAGAAGACCAAAAACAAGAGGGGGGGGGGAAGAGGAAAAAAAGAAGCAGGAGAGGATTGAAGACCAAGAGAAAGAGGAGGAAAAGGAAGGACAAGGAGAAGAAGAAATGAGGATACCTCCTTGCTGTGACGCTGGAGAAGGCGTCCCAAGGGCTTCAACCACTGAGTAGGTGTGAAATTGACTTGTCTCTACCCATTTATAGATGAGGGGATTACCCGCTCCTTTATATAATGCTTGTACTAAGCCTAACGTCACTATAGACGTTATTTATAAGATTATTAACGCGTTATCCAAAGGGATTATCCCAAGTCTAGCCGAAGCAGTAATCGCCTACTTTATCTGTAAAGTTAGGCCATACGGGACCGTATTCTACTAATCCCAGTAGGGCCAGGATGCCCTGGCCTGTATCTCGGGGCGCGACACTTGCTATTTACAATTCCGCACCTCGGGCCAAACCTGACACCACTTGTCGCTTGAAACTTTTCCCGGCTGATTCAAAAGAGGAAAGAAGTAAGAGAAAATGAAAACAGGGACAAGGTGAGAAGACGGCGACAAGGGAAGACGAAGACGAACAACAGAAGCCGCCGGAAATAAAAGATGAAATGGAGGGGGAAATGGTCAAGGAAGACACCGAGTGTGGCATCAGAGACATGCAGTCGAGTACGTGTTAAGTGGCAGCGTTTTTATCAACCCTCCGGGCGCCATATATTACGCAGTCGGCTTCGTTTCCAACCCGCCGCTGATCAGCTTCGACGCCTCAATCGCGGCCCGCCGCGACAGGGGCATTTCCGGAAAGTGGCGGGCCGCGGTTGTCGCGCGGGTCGGACCTCGTGGGCCTTGGCCGATCTACCTTTCTCCGTTTGTTGCCCGAGGGCGCGGGCCATTATTGCGACGTAGTTGCTGCATCGTCGTTCAATTTTTACAATCGGCCAGCCGTAATTTCAATCCAAGTTGGTCCTGTTCCCTGCCAGCGACCCAGGTACCCACGTACCCCAAAGTCGAGGCCTGGTCCCGTCTGAGGCTCCGTGGCTCCCCCACTACGCAGTGCCACTTCAGGGCTGCCCCCCCGGCCACGAACCGGCCGGTGCAACCTCTTTTGCCTTGGCCCGGGTCGGCCGAGGGACTGTTGCCCAACATGTCGCTGAGGCCATTTATTTCCCACTACAAACGACCCCGTGCTCTTTTTCTGTTGTTCTCTTTTGCCTCTCTCGTATTGGGATCGCGCCAAGTGGCAGCGCTAGTCACCCCACCCCCATGCAGTGCCGAGGCGCCAAGGGTGCCAAGCCTCGGTAATGCCGCCGAACTCCTGAGACTTGGCCGATGCAAACCGAGCGCAGCGCCGTCGTCAGCCGCTAGCCAGCTGGCTCTCTTGGCTTCGGCGCTATTGATCCTCGACCCGGTGGTACGAAGCGATCTCCAGTCCGCTTGATCTCCTGGACGTCCACCACCAGGCCGGAACCCTGTCGGCAGGAACGTGCCGCCCCGACCGCGTCGCCAGACACGAGCCGACTTTTTGCGGTGTGGACAAGCAGGCGAGCGAGCTGGTGGCGGTGGCTATGGCTCTTGAACCGTCACATGGACTACATTCCCTCGTGATTCTTTCTTCTCGGGACGCCGTCGGAGCTGGCGCCCAGCCTGGCCGCGATTCCTCTCGGGGCGCCTTCGGGGCTGAACTCCCCCTCCCCGCCGCCGCCGCCTAGGCTTGTAGGTCGTCAAGTGACCGTCCAGCCGTGGTTTCCAAATATCCATCCCTCGGCTGGCTGGCCATGTCGCCCCACGACCGGATTCGGGCTCGGCTTCCAAGTCATCCCGCCCATGCTCGGGGGATGCAGGGTTAAAGGCCGCGGCCCGACAGTCCGCGCCTCGCCCATCATGTCCAGCCGGCGCCAGTCCGAATCGTAGCCCCACAGGTGTCCCGTGGTTTCCGAGTCTGAACCATCCGTCTCGGAGGTATAGTCGGGACGCCTTCCGAGCTCGGCCCCAGACCGGCCGCGAGCCCGAGTGGACACCGAGGCCGGCTCTTCCAGACCGCCATTCCTCTCGGCGGTATAGTCGGGGCGCCTTCCAGGTCAACCCAGACGCCTCGTCCTCGTCCTCCTCCTTCCCACCAATATATTGATCGTGTCCCATCCACCCCATCATCCGCCATGCCCATCATCCGCCATGCCCATCATCCGCCATGCCAATCATCCGCCATGCCAGTCATCCGGCCGGCCCATCATCCGGCCTGCCCATCATCCGGCCTGTCCATCATCCGCCATGGCCAAACACGATCACCCAAAAAAAATGGCAACGCCCTCATGACCGACCGCCGCAAGCCCGCGTTACATTTCCCGCCGCCGCTCAGCCGCACCGGGCCCGATGGCCGACCGATCGGCCTCGAGGTGCACAGCGCGCCACATGTGGAAATACGGTCAAGAGGACAACCATCAGACCGGCTGAGGAGGAAGGGGAAGGATCGGCCATGGGACGGAGGCCATTCTCGGCTCAGCCAGGCCGTGAGTGGATGCCGACCTGGAGGCGGTCAGTTGACGATGGAAAACGCCCAAGCTATACCGATACGAGCCCAACCGAAGTAACTCTCCCTACCGGGATAAGCTCTCCCTCGATCGAACTTGGCTATATTAAGCCCCTGTCCCCCCCCCTCATCATCTACCGCCGCTATCAACACCACCCATCACCACCGCCACCCATCACCGATCCAATCCCCAGCAGCTCGATCCAACCCCCACCAACTCAATCCAATCCCCAGCAATAACCCTGCTCCAAAATGATGCTCAAGGCCACCCTCGTCGCCATTCTCTCCCTCGCTGCCGGCACCGCCCTTGCCGGACAGTGCACCCCGCCCCAGTACGAGTGCGCTTCGAACCCGGGCACCGGATACCCGGGCTGGAACGTCTGCAACGCCCAGGGATCCTGGGTCGTAAGTTGTCGCCCCCCCTGCCTGCCGGCCAGCGAACATTGTCTCTGACGATCCCCTAGTACGGCGGCGACTGCCCCCCCAAGTCCAAGTGCTACTTCAACCAAGATTCCAAGAGCCCGTACTGCATCTGACCGCGTCTCGGCTGAGGTCGTCTTCCTTTGAGTGATGACGATGACGACCACCTAGCCGTGTCAGCAAGGGTGGGAGGGGATCCAGATGGATGGATGGCTTCGCCTTGGTCATCTGCGGGTACCGTCCGACGAGTCGCTAGCGACGTGGGAGGGAAGGGGATCTGTCTGGCCTGAGGAAGCGGGCAGAAGGAGATGACGGATAATGGCAGTGGGACGGGGAGGGGCGGGGGCAGAACGGTTTCTATGTCGTCGTAGTGAATCGAGTGAATTGATGGCTTCCCATGGATACAAAATACCACCGCCCTTGAAGTGGCCAGCGAACGGCTCGTGCCCGGCCCACCTGTGATCGATTCGATCGAGTCAGAGTATGGGAACATGGGAGATCCGACTGGGCTTCTGCCTCGGCCGGTAATTTGCTGCTGCTTCTGCTGCTGCCGCCGCTGCTGCTGCGGACAGGCCAATCTGGCTGCGCCCTCGGCTCCCGCCTCGGCCTCGCGTGAACTCCTATCCCAGCATTGCCGCATCCGGGGCCGCATCTACTCGGCGATTCGGCCGAGTCCAGGCCCGTTGCCCTCGGGGGAGGGCACGCCGACGACGGAAAGCATGTCAGCCCGCGCGCGCGAGCTCTCGACTTGGTGCCGATCAGAAAGGGATGGCCATATAGCGTGGCGCGGCCGGCGCGGGCAGGGGTCCTGCCCACATCTCCGTGGTCGGGGCCGGCCGAGTGACCGAGAGCCCGAGAGAGGCCTGCCGCCGGTCAAGCGAGTCGATCATCGTGGCGGTGATACAATTTCAGATAAAGATCGTCCTTGGAAAAGCCCCCGCCGTGCCGCCGCCGTCCCGAGATCAGGCTCGCCTCGATGAGTCTTTGGCGCCGGCCTTGGCCAAGGGAGAGGAGATGTCGGGAGGTCCGAGGAGGGGATAGAGAGGAGGAAAAGGTGGAAATTAGGAGGCGTGGCCACGGGAAGAGAGGGAGGAGCCTTTGGGGGGGCATGTTTCGAAACGACGGATGGGGAGGTGATAGTGGAAAGGTGGCAACCTGGCGCAGGTCCGGCCGTGTTACAGTCATGTCTTTTATCCCGCCGTAAATCTCATCGGTGCTTTCCTGGTCGAGTTCGAGATAGGCATGTCCTTGCAGCTGTCGGCTGGAAAAATCGATCACAAGATCCATCTGGCTGAGCCGGATCCCCTCTCTTCCGGCCTTCGGCCGAGATCTGCGCCTTGGCCATGTGCCCAGTCGGCCAGGTCCAGCCAGCCACCACCACTGGCGCATGAGAGAGGACAGGGGAATTGACCGACGGCGGGAGCCGAGAGTACACGAACCCCCCCCAAGACCCCTCTCAAGGCTGAGCTGGGGTGGTTGGGGACGCGATTGTGTGGTTTTACCTTGCCGCGCCTTTGCCAGGATCAGCTACGCAGAGGCCAGCCAGCCAGACGCCCGGCAGCCAAAAAAGGTAGCCGGGGGGGAGGGCGGTTATTTCTTTCTGAACTATTGATCTCGGTGGCGCTCCGAGTCTCGTCCTCGAGGGAAAAAATGGAACCGCGATGTCGATCGGGCCAATCAGGAGGCGCGGCCGCCGTCTTGTTACTTCTTGTTCCGGCCTCTTCCATCACCCCGCCATCACCCATCACCAGGTAGCAGCGCCCCCTTCAGCCGCGGCGTATGGCGCGGTGATGGGCAGGAAGACCGGAAGGGGGAGGGGATGTAAACAAGAGGAAAAAAATCGCGGAAAAGTCGCGGCCGACAGATCCGTTCAATCGCCCCCCCGGCCGGTTTCTTGCTCTGGCCTCGGGAGACAAAAAGGCCCCCGTCCCCCTCTATCTAGAATGACGACGAGCCCGTCTCTCGCCCGTCTGCTGCTTGTCGAACTCGAGTACTCTCTGGTCTCTACTTGACATTTCTTGCCTCTGTCGTACACCTAGCCTCGAGATTGCTCGTGCTCGTCAGACAGTGTTGCCCGTTGTGTTCCCTGTCTCGGCCTGTTTCTTCCTGACAGAAAACCGTTGGACTCGGGCGAGCTCGGCGGTCTCGGACGTCTTTTTGATCTTTCAACCACGCATGTGTCCTTTTCAGGACCGACCGTCGTCGAGTCATCACTCTCCCGAGAGCTGCCTCTTGTCCCTCGAATCTCCCTCGTCTTGCGACCCACGACCCGCTCTCTCGCCGGCCCAGATCATCACGCCCTCGCCTCGGCCACTTTTAGCCAGATACCCAAACGGCCGATCCGCTCTGGCCGTCCCTGCTTCTACCCCTTCGATATTGGTCCCGCGGCCCGCATCTGTCTGCCCTCAGCGCCACCCGGTCGAGGGCATCGTGGTCGTAGATCATCTGGTCCTACCGTGATCACGACGACGACGACGGCCACTCACTACAAACGCCGCCGCCGCCGCCGCCATCCCACTGCGGCTGCCACAGCTGCTGCGACCATCCACCTCCGGCGCCGCCACCGCCGCCACCACCCACCACCCGCCACCAGGCGAGCGACGGCCCCCGCCGCCATGCCGAGAATCAAGCGGCCGTCCCCCCATGGGTTCTACTTTACCTTTTCCTGCCCGTGCGGGAAGGGAGACATGTCGTGCCCGTGCGTGGAGAAGGAAAAGACCCGGCAACAGCAGCTCCTGGAGCAGGAGCACCAGGCGATTGAGCAGGCCCAGCTCGAGCGCCAGAACCGGCAATCCAAGCAGAAGCCGGCTCCGCCGCACCAGGATGCGCCAACGCAGGCCGCGTTCGAGCCACCGTGGCCCGATTCGGGACCGGCGTACTTGTGGCCCGGCTTCTCGACCGAGTACTCGTGGCCGGCCCCCGACCGGCCGGGGCCCCATCGCGAGTGTGGTCTGGCTGCGCCTCTCGGGGTCGAGGGCCCGTATCGCTCCCCCTATCGGTCCGCCCACCGATCGCCGTCGCTCTCCTCCGCGCTCTCCAACTGGGCGCCGCCGGCCGGGCCGCAATACCAGCCGCATGCTCCTTGGCTGGACTATGGGGAACCCCTCGCGAGGCAGCAGCAGTATCGACCAAATGATGGCCTGTCGGGATATCAGCCCCAGGATCAGCCGTATCCGCATCTGCACCCGTATCAGGCTCCGTATCAGCACCGGCAGCATCCGCATGATCAGTATGCTGGGCTCGAGTACTATTACCCGCCACCATCCCTGGTCCCCATTCCGGACCATTACATCCTGCGATCATCCCAGCTGCCCCCGGAAGACGTGCCGCTGCCCCACCCACAGCACGCCAGCGCGGCTGAGAGTCGGGTGGCCCCGCAGGCGGCTGCGCCTGAAATCCAGGCCGCCACCCTGCAGCTGCCGCAGGCAGGGGCTGCTCCCCCCCCACCGCAGACGACGGCCAGCCCCTCGCGCGACGCCGATCTGAACCTCCAGTTGGCGATGCGTCATCTCCTCCCGGGTGACGCCTACTACCTGGTGCAGCCCGGCCCGGCCGGCAGCCAGACGGGAGGAAATTTGTTTGCGGCAGCAGCGGCAGCAGCGGCAGCGGCAATAACGGCACCACTGCCATCAGGATCAGCATCGGTAAGCTCTTTTTGTCCCCCCCTTTTTTCTTTTTCAAAACCCATCATCTTCTGTCGCCGGCCTTGTGAGTGGCACCCTTTGACCCCCCCCGTCCCTGGGAGCCTTCATCGCCCAGTGCGCGCACGCGTCAGCCAGGCTGGAAAGCGGCTGGGCGCGAAAAAGAAATGGCCCAACCCCTATGAGAATGGGATTGGCCCGCTCGGGCCTGAATCGCGGCTGACGAATCCTTTGGGTTTCTTGCGCCAGGCTGAGCTCGGCACCAGAGCTGCTGTCGACCTCGCATCCGCCAGCGATTTCGGACATGGTCATTTCGCGTCGCTCTATTCCATCAACCTCGAGGCCGGAGAGATCTACCCGTCGCCCTTGGGGTCGTCTTCTGATTTTTCGATCCCGAGTTGCTCGCCGGCCCAGGCCGCCGTTTTGGTGTCGCTGCCGAGCGCCAACCAGGCCGATTCCGGCCAGCAGCACCAGCAGCACCAGCAACACCAGCAGCACCCAGACACGCAGTGGCATCAGTGGCATCAGGATATGGACCAGCAACAGCCACAAATGCGACCTCTGCCGCAGTCAATGCCGCCGCTGCCGCCGCTGCCGCCGCTGGCCCTCCTGCCGCCACTGCCGCCGCTGGTGCAGCCCCAGCAGAACTACCAATACCCTCAGCCTTACCTGTCTCCATACCGCCACCAGGACCAGCCGCAGCAGCAGCCACCGCACCCCCCTGCGGACTTGCGCCGGCCCACCCATCCGCAGGAATCGCTCAGCGACCGTATGGACCAGCACTCGGACCGCGGCCGCCGCTCCCCCGCGTGGCCGCAGCTGATGCCGGTCCCCGGCCAGCCACAAGAGCAGCAGCTGCCCCACCACTACCCCCACCCCCATCAGCAGCTGCCCCCCTTTCTCCCCGCCCAGTCGAATCCTCTCCCGTCAATCGCTCCGATTCCTGAGCACGCCTACCCCACCCGGCCCCTCGACGGCGACCCAATTACCGACCAGCGGCTCCTGTTCGGGCCGCCGATGCCTATGCAAGTACAAATGCCGCCTCCCCCGCTCCCGGCTCCGGCTCCGGCGCCGGCCACGGCCAGCTACATGCTGCGCGGTCCAAGCCTGCCGGTCGGCGCCACCACCGCCGGTCTCGCCCCGGCCGCCCCGGCCGCACCCGCTACCACCTCGACCGGGCCTTCTCCCGACCGCGATGCCGACGCTGACGCTGATGCCGACGACGACTCTGCCGGCCACGTCACGGCCGCCCAGTGGAAGCGCAAGGCCCAGAATCGGGCAGCGTACGTGGTGCCGCCGCCGGCTCCGTCGACTGCAGCAGCTGCTTCCCCCGCCCCTTTTGTGACATATCCTCTCGCCCATTCTCTGACCCCCTCGTACGCTGCGCAACAGGCAGCGGGCCTTTCGCGAGCGGCGGGAGCGCCACCTGCGCGAGCTGCAGACCAAGGTCGACACCCTCACCACGGCCCAAGCCGAGATCGAACTGGAGAACGAGCGGCTGAGGCGGGCGGTCGAAACCGCAAACGCCGAGAACGAGATGCTCCGGACGACGGCGGCCAGCAGCAGCCGGGAGGCCGCAGCCAGCGGCGCCGAACCGGGTCCTCCTCCTCTCGGTCCGTCTTTGGCTCCTCTCCCTTACCTGCTGCCGCTGGCGCCGGTCGCCACCCCAGCCATCCCGCCAGCCCCGGCGTCGCCGCCGCCGCCAACAGCGCCGCGGCCGCGGCCGCCTCCGCCGCCGGCAGCTCCGCCTGGACGGACTATGTCATTTCCGAGATTCACTGCGGCACAGTGGTGTACGACCCTCAAGTCAACAACACCCGACCGCATCGGAAGCCCATGGAGCTGCGGCTGCAGAACCAGCGGCGGCCCGATGTGTGACCGCCACCGGGTTCCCGCCACCGGTGATGATGGCCGGCAGCCGCAGTCCCCGCCGCGGCTGCTTGGCGCCACTGCCGCGTGGGACTACCTGCTCGCCCATGAGGCGTATCGGCGCGGCGAGGTGAACGCTGCCCAGGTCGGGGAGCTGCTTCGGCATCGGAGTCGAGCCGGCCCCAACGGACAGGGGGAGCCAGTCTACGCCCATTTGGATATTGAAGATGCCATCAGGCAGAGCGTCGCGAGCGGGAGCAACGAGCTGGTGTGAGTGAGCTCTGGATGGGCCAGGTGGAAGGCGTGGTGGGTGAGCGATGGCTGGAGGGGTCTCACCTGGGCCTGTCTGCCGTCATTGGCTTGCGGTGTTTTACAGGTATTTTCCCATTTCTATCGACTTGACCCCGTAGACTGCAGCGTCGGGGTGTACTTCTCCGTCGGCTGCTGCGCTGGTGCAATATGCTGCAGCTTCGAATTGTCGGCAGCCTGCTCTTGTCTCCTGGCTCTTTCTGGCATGTTTCTGCCTTTTTGGTTGTGCTTCTGCGGGGGTCCTGTCTGTCGCATCAATCTGTCTCGCGCGTCTCGTCGGTTCCTCTGCTTTTGCTTCTGCTCACCTGTTCCGGCTCCTTTTCTTCTTTCGCTGGTCTTGTTTTTCCGGGCTGGCCCCCTGCCCATCCGGCCGGCCCTGCCCAATTCGGCCGGGCCTGGGTCTGGCTCGCCGGATCCGGCTAGTGCGACTTGTTCGGCTGGAATGATCTGATCGGCGCCTCCGCCGTTGCCGGTTTTGCCTGTAGGTTAGGAATACCTCCATTCTTGATGTACTGTAGATGTTAATGCCAGCCAGCCATCCATAATAATGCTTGGACGCCCGAATTCTGCCCCATCTGTTCCGCGTCTCCCCTCTCCCGCCCCCACCTCTCCACGTCATCTCGTGCCGCATCTGGGATCGGCGATTTCAACTCCCACCCGAGATGGATTTCCAACTCGGGTTTGTTTGAGGCTCGGCATTCGCCAAGATCCCATTTTGTATCCAACCTTGAAGGCCAAATTCTGCCAAGTGGTGGGTGGCAGGATCAATCGATCTCCTGTGGAGCTGCTGTCGGCTGTCTGCCGCCTTCACGATCCCACTTCCCTGCCTCCCGAACTGGCCCTGGAAAGCCATCCGCTCGACAGATCCGCGGTCTGGCCCGCAGGGGAGAGCTGGAGCCCGGATATTTTGCGCCCGACCTCTGCTCATGTTTCTGCTCACAGCCGAGGATGCAGCTCTGCTTCATGCCAGCCTGCCCCCCTCCTGGCTCACCTGGCAGGCGCACGTCAAGTCTCGGCCGCTCTGGCCAACCGGAGTATCCCGCATGCAGGCTGATTATGAGAGTCAGGCCCAGGAGCCCCCTTTTCGCACCCAGTTGTGGATATTGGCTGCACGCTTGGAGCTCTGAATGATTGGCAAACCCGGCTTCCCAGCTGTCTCGGCCAGACTGACCGCCCTGTCGTAGCAGAATTTACTCTGACATTTGTTCGGGGAGCGACCCTGGTCCGGAAAGAGAGTAGCGAGTTGGGTGGCCAAGGGGCGGAGAATGGGGGAACAGGGGGGCGGGAGGTGTTCCCGACACCTGGGATCAAGCATCTGTCATATCACGCCCCTCGTCCCTCCCAGATTGCGGAAAGTGACAGAATGAGCCCGTCCCGCATCGGCTCGGCTCGGGCCGGCGAGAGACAGCCAGAAAGGGCGAGAGTGAGAGAGCCAGCGAGAGGGAGATCAGGTGGGGAGACAGAAGTGAGGAAGGGATGAGGCGACGACAGAAATCAGGAGCTGGATGCCGGCAGCGAGTGCCATCTCGCTTCTTCCTCCCCTCTTCCGCCTATGGCTGATCGTGGTCGTCCGATCAGCCGGGTTGAAGAGAGACAAAAGGGAGACGGGCGGGTATTGGAGGGGAGGTCAGGAGGGTAGATTGGCATCATTTGATCATCTGCCTCTATTGGCTCCGTCTTGGCCAAGCGGGTGGCCCACCAGTTGTTACCCAGCCGGACGGACAGACAGACGGACAGATGGGCAGATGTGATATCCCACTGATATTGACACGGAGGAAGCGCAATCGTGGGACCGGTGGTCACGGCGATGCCGACCGACTCCTCCTGCCTGTAGGGTCTCTCCCCGGGCTCGCCGGCCGGGTGGCTGCTGGTTCTCTCGATATCCATCCGACCTGATTGGTCGGCATGAATGCCAGCCATAGAAGGAGAGTGCGATGAGACCCAATAGGCTGGAGTTCCGATGAGGATGGGTACCATGCAGCTGAGACAAACCTGCTGCTTCTTATGATAGATGATGACCTTGACAAGCCACCGGTGGTTCTTCTCGCCAGCCAGTCACTCGGTCGGTCGGTCTCGACGATGAGGAAGAAAACATATGGGGGGAGGGATGGAGAAGAGTATGACCTCGAGGAAAAGGCCAAGCCGAGAACAATTCCCACTGAGGAATTCCGGCAGGGAAGCCCACCAAGCAAGACAAGTAAGCAAGGGAAACTGTCAAGTTTGCAGGGGGGAGATGCGGCTTGGTCATAAGCGGCCGGCCGGCCGGCCGGCTCTGTTTCAGACACGCTACTTTTCCCTTGACTGGGTGGATGACAGGTGGCGGCTGGGCGCCAAAACGATTGATTCAACCGAAAGGGGACTCTTGCGAATGGGCTCAGAAATGAGGAAAGAGAGTAGAAGAGACTGGAAGAACTGGTGGATTGTCTGTAAGGATCCCCCTACTGGTTGCTCTCTCCATTATTCTCCCCTTCTCCCTTTTCCCTTGATCATCATCTCTCTCTTGCTCTCCCTCTTGCTCTCTCTCTTGCTCTCTCTCTTGCTCTCCCTCTTGCTCTCCCTCTTGCTCTCTCTCTTGCTCTCTCTCTTGCTCTCTCTCTCGCGAGAACCTTTCAACCAACTCTTTGCCGGCAGTCATCCTCCTGGCCCCACCGCCCATCTCTTGCCTCCTATCAACCATACAAGTCCTTCCTGGGCCCTTCATGGTCACTATTCCCGGCTCGAGCAAGCCAGCTTGGGTGCATGCATATGTTCTCTCTCTTACTTTCTCTCTCTCGCGAGACAGCCAGCACTCTGTCGGCAGTGCGAAATTCCAGGCTTCATTTGGAAATCCACCACAATGTGCCTTTCTCGTTTTTTTGTCCTGCCTTTTCTTTGTCATGTCTTTTTTTCTCCCTTTTATACCGGTACACAACGTAGCAACTGCTTAATCCCCCTCCTTTTTAAACTGGCTGCCCCTCTCGACCTGCCCTGCCCATCCACCCTACCAGAGTACGCAATAATACTACAGCCATCCCCACCCCCTACTTGACCATACAGCCCTGCCCTTCCCCTGTCAGAGATCTCCGTCCGAGTAGACGTCCGAGTACAAGATGGGTCCGAGACCGCGACCACCTCATCCAGCCCGTTCGCGGCCATACCTGCCGAGAGCTTTCACGCACCGAGTTTCCAAGCCACAAGCTCCCAGAACCAGGACACGAGCTCCGAGAACCAAACCGGCCCACAAGGAGCCTGAGGTTCCCACTGTGGCCGTCACCGCTGCCTCTTACCCTGCGAGCGAGCCAGCCACGTCGGCCAGCGCTGGGGCCATGCCGAAACAAGATTTCGAGCAATTCTCAGGCCTCCCCTGGGCCAACAGCCCCCATTCATGACCATGCCCCTCTATCTTCCTGACCCTGACGGAAGATTTCATTGCCTGTTGTAGTTTTGTTTTGACCCCCTCCAGCACACCAAGAACGGCCACCCTCTGATCGATCATTCGGCCGGGTCGGCCGGGGCGGAGCTTCGTCGCGCCTACACCGCCATGACCGACAGGAACCTCAACTCCATGACGGTCGAGTCGATAGCCCAGATCATGATCAGGATCCCCGACCCGTGGATCTACCCCGAACTGCCAGACGGCCTCACCGTCGCGCCGCCCCTACCTCTTGCCGGCCCGACCGACCACTACTACTTCTAGAACAGCGCTCCATTTGTACAACCCCGATCCAGCCTCCAATCATTACGTTACGGCCCCTGTTGCGGGAGAATCCTGCACGAGGCCCGGATTCTCCAGATCATCTTGGAACACCCGCACCCGAACCTGATGGAGTACCGCGGCCGCGTGGTCGACAAGTTGAATCGGATCATCGGGTTCTCCAGCCGGGCCTACCCTCCAGCAGGCGTTCGGTTTTGAAGGCTACGTCGGGCCCGGCCCGCACTTGTTTGGCGTTGTTTTTCGCGACAAGATCTACCAGGCCGTCGCTGCTGGGATCGCGCACCTTGCCGGGCTCGGCATGGTCCATAATGACCTGGCACCACGCAATATCATGTTGACCGAAGAGGGCAGGGCAGTGGTCATCGATTTCGGAACAGCGGCCTTGTTCGCGAAAATGACGCCAAGCACAGTGTGATCGATCCGGTCGACTACAAGACCGACATTGGTGGACTGCTAGGGCTTTGCAAATATCTCGCGCTTGACGTTGCCACGGTGAGGGGAAGGGGGAGACCGACCCGGATGTGCTGATGGGGATTGGCGTATTTCTCAGTGAGGGAAGATGGAACCTATCAGTCGCAACTCCAAGTCGGGAGCGGCCGAGAAAGATGACGAGAAGAACGTGGCCGAGGACGAGTGACGGGCGAAGTGAGAATAAGGGCGACGATGAGGGCATTGACGAGGTCGAGCATGAGGACTGGGACCAAGGACGACGAGGACGACAAGGACTGGGATGAGGACGACGACGGGGAAGACGAGGGCGACGAACACGGGTATGGGGACTGGGAGGACGAGGGCGGGGAGGACGAGGGGAACGAGGGGTAGCAGCCGCGGGGATTTCGGCATTCTCTGCTGCTGCTGCCGCAGTGATCATCCGCTGATATTGGCCCGCGACAAGCCCCCAGGGGAACATGCGTTGGCCAATTTCAGCACGACAACAGATATATCATCAATAATCCCCCAACAACAACCAACCCCGCCACCCCCTCACCCATCTCTCCCTGACGAGAAGCAAGCCAGCCTGTCTCCCTGCCCGGCTGTCCCCCCTCACTCCACCTTGTGGCCACCCTTCCGGCCCTTCCGATTCTTCTGCTGTCCGTCCGGATCCTTGCCCTCGTTGGCCGGCTGCCATGTCTCTTTTTCCTCCGCTACATGGGGGTGCTTGATCGTTAGGCACCAGATGTCGAGGTAGTCGCAGATCGTGACGATAACGTCCACCACAAACGACCCGTACACCCCGACAGCCAGTCCGAGCATCATAAACACAAACGCGACCTGGTAGTCGTTGCCGCTGCCGCCGCTGCCGCCGCTGCTCTTGCTGGCTTCCCCCAACGCCGACGGCCATCCGACCCCGAGAGAGAAGCCGGCCCGGCGCAGCCGTGGCCCGGCCGCATCGACCACGGCCCAGGCCAGAGGCAGGTTCAGCACGTTCCAGTACGGGAACTGCAGCCGGACCAGGTGGGCCGTCGCGATCTGGCCGACGCTGTACGCGTTGACCACGCCGCAGAAGATGGCAAATGGCACCAGGTGGCCCTCCAGGATGGCCGGCTCGAGGGCGAGGTACGCGACCGCGAGGGCCCAAGTGCCAAAGAACGGAAGCAGGCCGAGGAGGGCGCCGAAGCCGCGGTCGGCGGGGCCGCCGCCGCCACGCCGGGCCCGAATCACGTTGGCCGCGGACTCGTACGTGTTGGAGACCAGCACGACGGTGCCCAGGACCATGTACCACCCCGAAAAGGAAAGGTCGCGGACCAGCGACAGCGGCGCCGCCAGATCGCGCTCGGCCGATACCAGTCCGAGAGTCGGCAGCATCGGCCGCTGCCAGGCCGAGCCGCCGCCCATCAGGGCAGTGAGCGCGTAGACCGCACACAGGATGAGGACGCCCTCGACCGGGCCGCTGACCACGCCGAGCGTCAGGGTGTCGGTGTGGTACTGGTCCCAGGTCTGGACGTAGAACGTGAGCAGAGACGCGAACAGGGTCGCGACCGTCATCCAGGATTGGCCCATGTTTTGCGAAGCCGCAAAGATGAGGACGCCCAGGGCGGTGTTGAGCGCGTCGACGCCATGGTCGAAGAGTTCGCCAAGAGGGCCGCTCTGGTGAGTGCGCCGGCTATCAAACGGAAGCCGGACAGAACGGTCAGAGACGACCAAGTCAGAGGAGGGGAGAGAGAGCGCACGCCTGGATCCCATCGACCGCATCAAAGGTCTGGTACAGCAGCAGCCCGGCCGCCCACGAGGCATACACCCAGGCCGGGCAGTCGCGGTCCAGGCCGGGGCTGTACCACAGCAGGGTCAAGATGTTGACCACCACAAACATGAAGCCGGTCAGGGTGACCAGGTTCGGAGCCATGGACGCGGGAAAGAGCCGGATGATATATTTATTGTAGACCGGCTTGAGGATGTACTTGGACACGAGGGACCGATCGACGGCCGAGTACTTGTACGCCTTGAGGTTGGGGAGGTATTCCTGCCGAACGTACACCATTTTGGATCGACCGCGCGGGAGGCGAGCCCCGTCTGTCGGTCGGTCGGGTCGGTCGGTCGGTCGGGTCGGTCGGTCGAGTCGGTTGGGTGGTCGGCACTGATGGGGAAAACACTCGACGTGGGGGGGGGGGCACTCGATCGGGGTGCTCTGGGCTCTGGCAGAGGCCGCTCGATCTTGGTGTCTTGTCTGGGTGAGAGGCTTGGGGTCAGTCGGGGTCACAATTCAAAGCCAGGTGGTGTGCAGCCAGATGACTACCTGCCTTGTTCTTTTTCTGATCGAGTGCGTAGTGTGCCTTGACTTTGGGCGCATGTCTCACTGGATCGATCAACCACGTCAGGCCGATATCCCTTATCTTTCACCACCACGTCATCGCGGTTGAGGGGGTGGTGCGTGGGTGCGCACCGGCCGGGAGGCCTGCGCTGGGTGAGGGGCGCTGGCGGCGCTGGGTGGGGGGGCGCTGGCGGCGGCGGCCCCCACCACCCCTGCCAGGGGCTCCAGAGATCTCTGGTAAAGTGGGTCCATGAAAAGAAGAAGAAAATCTGTCGGTATACAAAAACAAGCAAGGCAGCGCCCCCCGACCCCATCCAGAGACTGGCATGACCCCCCTGGGCCTGCCGAGTCCGGCCGCCCTGTCGATGCAGCTTCTCCGATTCCTGCCCTCGCACCACGACGCCCACCTCCTACCCTCTCTCCCCCGAGTCTGCGCATCCGGCCGGTCGACTACCGCTGCTGCGGTTGCCGGGCCCAGACAGCCACGCCGGCGCGGCTACCGTTCCTACCAGACCTCTTCTCCTCCTCACTCGCCATGTTCTCATTCCCCGCCGTCCTCGCCGTTCCGTCTCGCCTTGGTCACGCGCCCAGGCCTGGTCGGCCACCATAGCACGGCCGCTACGCCGCCGCCGCCGCCGCCGCCTCCGGACGAGGACTGCCTCGGGTCCTCTCCACACGAGGACGACCCAGACCGGCGGGTCTGGCGCCAGCGCCTGTGGCAGCAGCTGCGCGGCGAACCAGAGTGTGACGAGCGGGAGAACGGCGGAGCTGGGGGGGGAGGCGCCTCCCGCCGGTCCCCGTCGGCGCACGCATCGCAGGAGCCCCGGATCCGCTGCACCGAGGTGGACGAGAACGGCGACATGATCACGCGGGACGGCGAGTTCCGCAAGACGGAGCTGATCGCGCGAGTGAGTGGTGCCGCGTCCATCGGGTGGCCTCGGATGGTAGTAAATAACCCCGGCCCTAGTACGGCCTCCTGCCGCGCGATCTGCGCAAGATCGACTCGTCGAACCTCCCGCACATCCTCGTCCGGCAGTCGGCCATCCTGCTCAACCTGCTGCACCTCCGGGTCCTGATCCGGCACGACCGGGTCCTGCTCATCGACCTGTACGGGTCCAAGTCGTCGTACTCGCAGGAGTCGTTCATGCGCGAGCTGCAGAGCAAGCTCCGGCCGAAGCAGCAGCCGCAGCAGCCGGCCCTGCTCCCGTACGAGTTCCGCGCGCTCGAGGTGGTGCTCACGTCGGTGGCGGCCGCCCTCGAGGCCGACTTTGAGTCGGTGTACCGGCCCAGCATCCGCATCCTCGGCGAGCTCGAGGACGACGTGGACCGCGACAAGCTGCGGGTCCTGCTGATCCTGTCGAAGCGGGTGGGCACGTTTGAGCAGCGGGCCCGGCTGGTGCGCGACGCCATCGAGGAGGTGCTCGAGGCCAACGACGACCTGGCGGCCATGTACCTGACCGAGAAGGCGCACCACGTGGGCCGGGCCGAGGACGACCACACCGAGGTCGAGCTCCTGCTGGAGTCGTACCACAAGCTGTTTGACGAGATTGTGCAGGAGGCCAGCAGCCTGGTGATCAACATTCGCAACACGGAGGAGATGTAGGTTCTCGGCCGGCCCGGCCGGCCCGCGGACCAAGAACTGGGCTGACCGCTGCGCCAGCATCCGGGCCATCCTCGATGCGAACCGCAACTCTTTGATGCTGCTCGACCTCAAGTTCAGCGTCGGGACGCTGGGGCTGGCGACCGGCACCTTTATCGCCGGCCTGTACGGCATGAACCTGGCCAATTTCCTGGAGGAGGCGTCGTGGGGGTTCGGCGCCGTCACGGGCACGTCTGTTGCGCTGTCGGTGGTGGTGTGCGCGTACGGGCTGGTCAAGCTGCGGCGGGTGCGCCGCGTCAAGATGATGACGGGCGAGGCGGCCCGACACCATCAGCACGATCCCCAGCCCCAGATGCGGCTGATGGCGGGCGCCAACAGCGAGCGGATGCGACGGCAGCAGCAGCAGCCCCGGGGGGAGGGAGGGCGGAGGTGGCGGTAGTGCTCGCTGGACCGGCTGACGGTGGCGGACGATGGAAAAAAAGCATTGGCGGCGTTGTCTGTTGTCTATATGGGTCGGTCTACATGGCCGGGATGTGGGAGGGGAAGCCGGTGGGGGGCGGGGGCGCGCCTCAAGCCGGACGCCCTCGGCGACTTGCGCCTCGGCCGGGCCGGCCGGCATGCGCTGGCAGTCGGAGTTGTCATGGCGCCAGCCGAGTGCGCCGCCTCCCTCTGCAGCTGGAAGCTGCAACTCAAGATGCTAGACCAAAGATGCTGGAACTAAGGATGTTAGACTAAAGATGCATGTTAGTATGCGGCCAATCAATTGCCCGGCCTTTTTCTGGTGCTGGTGCGGCAGCAGTAGGAGCAGCAGCAGCAGCATCAGACTTGGGGAAATCGCAGAAAGAGTTCAAATATCGGTGGTGCCGGCATCGTGTCGAATCGCATCCGTGTTGCAGCCAGCCAGGCGGGCGCCGCATTGCACTGTCGGTGCAGGGTCTGCGCCCACAGTATTGAGCGCTTTCTTGCGACAGGGCCTGCGCGCTCCCCGGGCCGCCCCTGTGCCGACGAGCAAGTTTTAGGAACCTGCTCACCAGAGAATCCCGCTCATAATGAAATCCCCCTCGCCGCCATCCCCGTCGCCGTCTTTCCGCCGACCAGATTGTGGTTTATTTTTGCCCTCGGCTGTCTTTGCTTGGCCGACCGGCTTTTGTTTGTCATTGCTGGCGCTATTTCCAGCTGGCCATCCCGTGTCATCCCGTGGCCGCCGAGTCGGCCTGGTGTTGCGCTTCTTTTACTTTACCTTTTTTGTCCTCGCTCGCTTGCGGGTTGCAGCTTGCGGGTTGCGGGTGTGTTCGTCCTTTGTCCAACCGAGCCAGCCCCCCTTTTGACCCCACCACTGCCCTATTAGAGGTCCCCCCCGCACCTCCGGCCAAAAGGTCGGTGGACATTCCCAAAGCACCACCACGGCCTCTCCACCCTCTGCTCGCTCCTTGCTCCCTCGCTGCGTACATCTTGGCTCTTGCGACCGCCGCCTTGCACCCACCCGATTCAAACCACCCGAATCAAACCCACCCCACCAGACGGACAGGATGGGTGACGACTCCATGGCTGGCATGGACATGAACTCGACCGCTTCTGCGCCCTCCGGCATGGGCATGATGATGTCTGCATTCATCGTCTCGACATCGACGCCGCTGTACTCGGCCAGCTGGGCGCCCGCCAGCGTGGCTGCGTACGCGGGCACGTGCATCTTCCTCATCATCCTCGCCATCGTGTTCCGCGCCCTGCTGGCGGCCAAGGGCGCGCTGGAGGCGCGCTGGCTGGACCGCGACCTGGCGCGCCGGTACGTGGTCGTCGCCGGCCGCGACGGGCTGGCTGGCCGGCTGTCGGCCGACTCGGCCAAGCGCCACGTCGTCATGTCGGAGAACGGGGTGGAGGAGAACGTGACGGTGGTGCAGCGGCGGGGCCCGATCGCAGCGCCGTGGCGGCTGTCGGTCGACCCGGTCCGGGCGGCCGCGGATGTGGCGATTGCCGGCACCGGCTACCTCCTGTGGGTGGGCCATCTTCCCCGGGCCTCATGCTCCCCGGCTAACGGTGCGCGACGCAGCATGCTGGCGGTCATGACGATGAACGTGGGCTACTTTTTCTCCGTCCTCGCCGGCATCTTTGTCGGCAGCCTTACCATGGGCCGGTACGCATCATCCTCCTCGCAGCACTGATCATGGTGGTCAGTCATAATGATGGCCATGGCCACGGCGGGAGGCGCGCGAGCGGCTGGCGGTCTACCGGGCGGGCTGGCGCTCTACATCTATCGGAGAGCGCACAGGGATGTAATTTTGGATCAATGCAGTAATTTTTTTTCATTTTCGGCAAAACAAGAGAGCCAGCATCTCCAACCTGGCCGGCGTGTAGAGGTCCTGCCGGGCTGGCTGGCGGCTGGCTGGTTTGGCCCCGGGGCAGGCGGGGGTGGTGGTTACGGCTTGCGCCAGGGGTGGAGCCCGCATAACTTGCTCAAATCTGCTCGTGCGCAGCATACCTCGCGGCTGGCGGCTGGCGGCTGGCGGCTGGCGGCTCGCGGCTCGCGGCTTGCGGCCAAGGTGCAGGCCCAGTGCGCACAGTGGCAAGGATGCAGATTTGCAGAGAGCCGCTGGTCTAGCGCCAGCCGCAGCAGCACCAGCGCCAGGCAGCACCACCACCCGCCCCAGCACTAACAGCAACTAGCAGCGCCACTGTCAGCCAAAGTCGCACCCCACCAGCACACGTGTCGCACCATTAGCACCAGCAGCATCGGCGTGTACCAATGGCAATGGCAATGGCAAGTGTCGCCGCCGCCCTTGCAAGCGAGCCTTGCGGCAGAGATCTGCTGTGCCTCTCGAGATCACATGAGAAGGCAGGGAGGAGAGGATTGTTTGCTCCATTGGCGCTGGGGGAGGGTGTGCGACCAGCTGATGGGTGTGGCCGCGTCGCTGCATCGCTCCCACACGGAGACCCCGTCAGCCGGACGAACACGGATACCCACGAGGCCTGCTCATTATGCTGCCTGCCTGTGCGTGCGAGAAAGGAGCGCTTCCGCAAAGCAGGTGGCCGGTCTGCTGGACCCACACCTGACAAAATCAGCTGGGTGCTTAGTCACCTCTGGAAGATGTGGGGATCAAACTTAATGTGGTGCCGCCTGCAGAGTTTTCTCCCCAAGCGTAATTAAGATACCATCAAGACTGACAAGCTGAAAAGAAAATGGGTGCGAAGCACTGGGAGACAACCTGATGACGGGTGTCTGTATTTCAATTATGCTCAGGGGAGGAAAACTCTGCTGGCGGGCCCACCAGAGTTTTGACCCCAGACATCTCTGACTAAGCTAATTTTGTCGGATGTGCGTCCAGAGGACAGGCCACATCTTTTCAGATACCCCCAAGACTGACAAGCACAATTGAGATACCCCCAAGGATAATGGAGATGGGAGGTTCCGAGCTTGCCGCTTTCCCTTTGGCAGCCGAGGGCAACCCCGGTCCGAGGAGCGACTCGGGAGCCTCCAAGTAATGTGGTGCCGCAGCATCTGCTCTGGCCCAAGAAGCCACAGTTCTGCTACTCTATGTAGCCCCCCCATGCGGTGGCCTTGGAGATGGTAAAAAAAAAATTGTGTTGTACCTCCCCAACCGGCGGACAGACAGACAAGCGCGGTGGCCGCTGTCTCCCATCCTCCCTTCTGCGACCCGTCCCCCGCGCGTTGCGCCCCGCGGATTGATAGATTGAGAGCCCTCCGGACTCGGCGGCACGCTCGGCCGCCTGGTTCAATTCGAGGCCGTGCCGTGCCCCCTCCCCAATTATAACCTGGGGCTGCCGAACTTGTGGTCCGCTCCTCCCCGCACGGACCGGTCTCCCACGCCGTATAAATGGAATTGTATTGCAACAGAGCTGGCTGCTTGGCGTCGTGGCCGTTTCGCCAGTCCACGTCGGGAAAAAGGGGCCGATGCCAGGGGCAGGTGGAATCAACCATTTCGGGACCAATGGTCGTCCAAGATCGGCTCTCCCTCGGGCTCTGCCCAGTCGGCCCAGCCGCCCCAGCCGCCGGCCGACGGCCGCCGGCTGGCTACCCAGATATGCATAATACCCTCATGATATCATGCCAGATTCACCAGACCTGATTTGGCTGGTCGCGATCTCCCCCACCAAAAAGATCCTCGACACCCCCATCCGTGTCATTATCGAAATGGTCTTGACAGCGTCAGAACTGTGGTTGGCTATTCTACATGAGGCGCCTCAAAAAGAAAAAGAAAAAATCCCCATCACCATCAGGCTTCCTCCGCTGTGGACCTTGAGCCCAGTTGACTATACTGTCCAATAACCCCCCCTAACCCTATGCTGACGAGGAGGTACGAGGTAATCGCTGACCCTACCGCAAGACCCCAAGACTTGGACGTGCCCTCTGACCCGCCAACCGCCTTCGTCTGGATCCGTCCCGGCCGCGACGGGGAAATGTGTTTTCAATAAGACAACCATACGCCAATGCTCCGCCGCGCCGGCACGCATTCGACCGACATCATTACGTGGGGAGACACCGAATAAGGAGACCAACAGTAAAGTATAACGTCAAGTATAATGTCGCCGCCGCCGAAAAAGATCGGGCGGAACGCCGGGGGACCGTGTGTCGGCCGGCATCGACTCGGAAAGAGGTCGACCAAGAGAGAGATAAATCATCGAAATCAACGTGTCCCGAGGCGAGATCGAATCCTCGGGTCAATCCCACGTCCCATGAGACCACCCTTGGGCTTTTGATCGGTTCCCCGTGGCTGGAGGCCTCCCGGCTTTGGATCGGTTCCACGTGGCTGGACGGTTCCCGACTTTGGATCGGTTCCACGTCCCTGCGGGCCTCCCGCCTTGGGATCGGTTCCACGTGGCTGGAGGCTTCCCGACCGTGGATCGGTTCCACGTGCCAGCGGGTGTTGCGGCCGTTGAGATGGGTGGTGCGGTGGCTGCTGCTGCGGGTGCGGCGGCGGCAGGTATTGCTCCGGGTGTGGGTGCGGGTGCGGGTGCGGGTGGAGGTGCGGGTGCGGGTGTGGGTGCGGGTGCGGGTGTGGGTGCGGGTGTTGCTGTGGGTGTTCGTATGAGCGTTCGTATGGGTGTGGGTGTAGGGGTGGTGGCCTCAGATCGTGGCCACGAGCCGGGGGGTTTTGCATCCTCGGATCGTGGTTACGCGACAGGGGGCCCGGGGTCCGAGGATCATGACCACGAGCCAGGATGCTTCCTGGCCGCGCCTCCACACGACCATAGTTCCGCTAGGACTGATGGCCAGTGTGTTGGGGCAGCCCGTACTGGGCGGGGCCTCGCTGCTGCTGTTGGTGCACGTAGCTCTGGTATGCGAGCGCCTGTTGGCTGTCCATGCCCATGTAGTTGGGCGGCATGTGCGGGTTGCCAGCCGGCATTGGCGCCACGCGGGGAGGGCCCTGCGCCGGCATCGCCTGGTTGATCGGCTCGATCGCGTGCGGAGACTGTCGCTGGTCCTCGGCCGCGTTCTCGCCTGACGCCGGCTCCGGAGCATTCAGGCAGGCCTTGCAGAGATCAGCAAGCGGACGGGGAGAGAAAGCGACGAGCCGGTGCGATCGGGACTGTACCTGAATCAGGTTCTTGCCCTCTGACTTGGTCACCAGCGGCTGCAGCTTTGGGGTCGTGAACGTGTAGACGAGACCGGTCTCGGACACGACGAGGAGTAAGACCTGCGTTCCGGTGAGGACAGACAGCTCGTAGGCCTGATGGCGGAAGAGGAGCAAGCAGTGGTCAGCGGCTGAGCGGGCAGGCGACCACCAGGGGGCACGGATCGCGCTGCGGACTGACCTTCTTCATGATGCCGGCCTTGCGCTTGGAAAACGTTATGTGGCGCCGAGACTTGTCCGTGATGAACTTGATCTCTATCTTGCGTCGCTCGCGGTTGCCGTCACCATCTCCATCATCATCTTCCTCGGGCCCGCTGGCACGCGCTCGCTTGGTGCCCCGGCCGTCCGGTGCCGAACGAGGACCTGGCGTGGGGCCAACCACGGAAATCGCGTCGTCCAGCTGAACCGGCGAGTTTTGGCCGCCCGCCGGCGGCGGCTGCGGCGGCTGCGGCTGCATCGGCGGTTGCGGCTGCTGCTGCATCGGCTGCTGCTGCATCGGCGACGGCTGCGGCTGCATCGGTTGCTGCTGCTGCTGCAGTTGCATCTGCTGCTGCTGCGGCGTCGGCGGCGGCTGCTGCATCTGCTGCTGTTGCTGAGGATCCGTCATGTCGGCCATGACGCGATCGCGGTCGGGGTGTGACCTTGCAGGCCGCAGAAAAAGATGTGTTGTGCGGCGATGGACCTAGACCTGAATAGGTGCGATGCGGCTGCGGAACGAAAATGTGGAGGGGTCCTGTATGTCGCTGCCGTGCCGTGTTGTTGCCCTGGAGCTGAGGGAGGATGGCCGCTGGGCTGGATCGAGACTGGTCCTGGCGTGTTCGTGGGTGGAATCCAGGCCAATTCCTGATTTGCCGCCTGGCACGTACGCGCGCCGGTGGCAGATCTTGGTCTGTCTGCCAGGGGTGCTCGCCAGGGGGACACGAGATGAAAAAGTCGTGCCCGCCTGTTGCACTCAGTGGCAATTCGCTGCAGGTGGACGTGGCCGGGCGGCCGTGGGCAGGGAGTCGCAAACGTACTCTCTTCACTCAGCCGCTCTTGGGCAAGCAGGCGAGACTCGATCCGTCTCGTTGGGTCCGTGCCTGGACAAAGTTTTCCCCTGCGCGCAGGCAGGACGAAAAGGTATCTGTTAGCAGGGGAGCCTCGATCGAGCAGGTCTCACGAAAAGGGAAAAGTGGATTAGGAGTAATGGGCAACAGATTGTCGCACGGGTCAAGAGCGCCCAGAAGAGCGCCTAGACCGGATACGTTTAAAAACACCAAAGGCGGGGGGGGGTAGGGTAGAGGATTGGGGGGGAGGCATGATGGACGCCGCTTTGGCTCTCGGGTGGGGACCACCGCATCCTCTCGCGCCAGAGGTTGGTCGCTGTTGTTGTTCCATCGAGGGGGAGGGGCGGGGGGGGCTGGGTCGCGGGCCTTTTTTTTTTTTTTTTTTTTTTTTTTTTTTTTTTTTTTTTTTTTTTTTTTTTTTTTTTTTTTTTTTTTTTTTTT
>JAOYNC020122490.1:0-26946 GCA_025802115.2 Bertia moriformis
CTCGTAGTACAGGCGTTATCGACTCTGTCTGGTTACTACATGTACACTTCCTGTCTTTGGCGACAAGGGGCAAATACAATACGACGAGGGGTGGACACAACACGTCATGTTGAAGTTGAAAAGGATGAAATCCGGTCTAAATATCCAGATTGGGCGGAATCTTTTATCTCTGGGTTGACATCTTTGAACCTGCTTTTGGGTCCCAGAAGCTCCACGAAGGCAATTGCTATGAGTGAACATACAGCCTGGGGAAGACAAGGATTCCACTTCTTGCCCGTACTTCAGAGTCAGGTTGATGAAGTGGCGAATGAGACTCTGGAGCAAAAGGACTACGTGCTGAAGGACAGCCTGGAGATGTTGTTTTGGGACTTTCTTATGACATGAATAAACTGTATAAGTCAATGGCTCCTAATAATGAGCCTGACTGTTGATGTTATTAGTTCTTTGTCATTCAACAATTAATCCTCTGCAAGTAAGACTCCGCATCCAACTCTTGGCGTACGCCAAGACTGACGAAGTAAGCAATCGTGAGATCGACTTCTCCTCGATCGATCCCAGCGAACATGGACAATTCATCCACCTCCAATCCATTGCAATATTTGCAATTATTGCAGTCATGAAACGCGAATACGTCTCCATCGAGAGCCTCCCCGCCTGGGCACGACTCAATGGCGTCTCCGTCTCCAGTATCGCATTCAGACGTCTTCAGAGCGATGGAACAGACAAGGGATCTGCAATTGTAGCGGAGGGGAAACAGGATTCTAGCAGCAAAGACGTGCTATTGCAAATCCCCTCTGATCTAATCCTTTCGCTAGAAGCGGTGGATACATATGCCAAATCCGACCGCTATCTCCGCGAGGTCTTGGAAGCGGTCGGGGGTTTTGGAAAGGTACTATGTTTCTTATCTAATTGGCATTGACATTGTGCCTGCATTCTGACAGATGTACAGACAGCAAGGGGCGCAATCCTTATCTTCCTCTTAATCCAACTCTCCTACTCGAGCCCGGACTTTGCGAACGAATCCCAACGAATCGGCCTTTCGAACCCATGGACCGAATACGTCAAATTCATGCCCCGCTCGATTCCCCTGCCTACGACTTATACAGATGAGGAATTGGAGCTCCTGCGCGGGACGTCTCTTGCGTCCGCAGTGGATGCGAAACTTGCCTCCCTCGGCCGGGAATTTACGCACCTGCGAGAATCCACGGACCGCATATCATGGTGCCATAAACATTGGTGGGATGGAGAATCGGGGCGGTTAACGCTCGAGGATTGGAAATTTATCGATGCGGTGTACCGGTCGCGCATGGTGGACTTGCCTGGAATTGGGCATTCGATGGTTCCGTGCGTTGATATGGCCAATCACGCCCCTGAGAATGCTGCGAAGGCACGATATGATAAGGATGCAGATGGGAATGCGGTTCTTGAACTGCGTGGGGGGAGGGAGCTGTCTCCCAACGAGGAGGTTACTATTACGTGAGTCCTTCGTTTCTCGTCTTTAGTCAGGATATTGATGGTTGAAGGTATGGCGATGATAAACCGGCGTTGGAAATGATCTTCTCCTACGGGTTCTTGGAAAGTGAACGAACCGATGCAAACTCATTAGTACTCGACGTGGACATCCCCGACGACGATCCCTTGAAACCCGCAAAGAAATTATACTGCAAAAAGCCCCCAGGCATGCGCCTCAATACAGCTCCCGGCTCAGAAACCACCACCTGGGATAGTTCCTTGGTCTGGTGGGCCTGCGTCAACGAAGAAGACGGCCTAGACTTTAAGGTCCTCCAAACAACCACCGGAGAGAAAGAACTACGCGCAGTATGGAACGACGAAGAACTAGGAGACCCCGACGACCTTGCTAGCCTGATATCGATAGACCCGCTCTGGGATGTCATCCAGTTACGCGCCGTCGTACTAATCCTAGAACGATTAGAAACACAACTCCAAACCCTTCGGACAACGGAAAAAGCAATCGGCGAGATTCGTCGTGAGGAAAAAGAAGATAATTTGCGGCCTACATTCCGGCCTGAGATCTTTCGGACTGTATCGAAGTTGCAGCGGTTAGAGGGAGAGTTGTTGGAGAGGGGGATTGAGGATCTTACGCGGAGGGTAAGCTGCGCCTACTTGACTTCCTGTTCTGCTCCGTATATACTGTGCTAACTTGAGCAGAGACAAGAACTGTTGACGTCTGAGGTGGTCATTTCCTATCTAAGCCAGCAGGCTGCGGAAATGGGCGAGGATTTCTCATGAGCTTTGCATACTGCATTTATTCGGGTATTTTATTCTTTGTATACATTAAATGATTCGACGTAGTCATGAATCCACATTCTCTGTTCCTTCCAGAGTACACGAAGCTGGAAGTTGCATTCATCAATATGGACACTGACTGCAATCCATGTATATCAATATTGAACTCATCACTGTAGACAACCATAAAAATGGAAGTTTCTACGAGGAGATACGTGGATGTGTTTGCATGTCTCACATGACCCAGTCAGAAGCTACCACTATCTCCCTTAATTCGCTTTCTACTCTACTATAATCGAACCATATGCCCTTATATATACCCTCCATGTCCAGGATCCAGGGTCAGTTTCAGTTCCCGCTACGATGCTCAATATATAACCGAAACGAAACATGCCTCTTACCTTGCCCTAGATATCCTCAACTTAATTATACAAGACCTAAACTTTGAATGGCGAAACTGGTGGTTATATGGGGTCTATCACTTATGGTCAGTTCGTATCTCCATCACACGTACATTTGTCGTGGTGCTTTGTAGTAATGGTATTGCAATTTGATTAGGAGAGTCACAAATGCAAATACAAAACTTTACGGGTAATGATGGAAAAGTCAAACGTTTCTGGGATTGACTTCCGAAAGCACGAATACATCCTCTAGAACGCACCTGGTGAGTCTGCGGGAGACGGTAGGAATGGCAGAAGGAATATGTGACCATGAGCACTGGGTGTGTGAAGTAGGGTGCTGTGTCAGGCTATTTTGCTGTTACCACCTCTTCGTGGATAGCGAAATGTGGTTCGCAGTGAAGGGACAAGTTTTGGAGAAAAAAGTATCGAGATCGTTTATGTCGGTCTCGACGGGCTTTGGAGCAAAAACCAACCGACCAAACGACGGCAATAGAAGCTACACTATGTTGAGATTCGTCCCCGGTGGATTCGATCAACGGAATAAGACTTTATGCGGCAAACAAGCTCATATGTACAAGCGGGGGCTATTTTCAGGAAGGTATGGAAATTCATACTACTGCAATGTTGCATGAACTCTGCTGTGCTATTTATAGGTAGCTATGTCATTGGGAGCGACATCCCACCAAGTCTACACAAGGTGGTGGAAGGACAAAACCAGTATGATGCCTGGTTAAAGACCGTCTCCTATCACATGGAAATGAAGCTTCTTGTCTAGAATATGGAGCATTACCATAACCTGTCTCTCGTAACCACATGGTTGTGGTTTCAGTATGTGCATGAAGACACCATGGCAGATGCAGAGAGGAGGCTCACAAAGCACAAAAATCCAAGTGGTTATGGTTGAGGATTTTGACCTCGGCTGCATTCTCGGTGTTGAACTGCAGGGATAGTCTTGGTAGGACTGTCGTGGATACATGAAGTGCCCATGTTGACAATGAGACTCGAGGGAAGCGGCTGAGTCCTGTTAAGCCTGATAAAAGGTATCTGGTCCCAGAAACGGGACGAGCTGGTCCAGAAGCAGGTAGATACTGGCGAGCAACACCCAGCTAATGAACCAATGAACACCCTAACCCTGATGAGGTATGATAGGTCTGTATCCCGTGGGTCATCTAATCCGATCATTACTGATACATGTGCTTAGTAGATCCGGAATATGATTGGATATTACTAAAGCCACGTCCTGAATAACTACGATATGGTACCGATCCACTAAAACTTCACATCACTGTCCTGCAACCCAGAAGTTATTACAGAGACTTACGGAGCCCATAATGTTCTTGTCTCTTCGACAGTCACTGACTGGCTGTGGTGGGCTGGTCACAGCAACACTGAACCAGCTAGACATCTCGAGACATTACCAGATTGTCGAGCACCAATGACGAGGAGCATCAGATTATGAGTGCCGCGGATAAGAAGGAAGAGGCTGGGTACAGCATCCAAAGCAGCGTCCCATATCTCGGCGGGACTTCTGTCGTAACTTCTTGATATTATTTAAATGAATATATGCAGCTCATGGAACGGAGGTGTTCGAGTAGACGCTCGCATTGCACCTCGACCACTCAAGAAGTCCTGAATAATCAACTGAAAAATATGATGGCGATTTAATGAATGGAATAAACTTGTCGATGAGGGCTTGCAGCTGTCTCGAAGTCTCGTCGCACTAATGAAGTATATCATATGTCACCTTGTGTCTTTACCATCAGTTCGTTGCTAACAAGTAGCAGACTTCTTTAAGCACAAAGAATGACGGCCATGCCATTACCCGACGACAAAGGCGACTTTGATATTTGAGATAAAAACTCCATAATCTTTGACTCGGCGAGGCCGTTCTTCACGAAAAAAGTATTCCATTTTTACCGACACCTATTGTCACAGTAGAACCGAGCGGAATGGGAACATCCTGCATCGTCCTGCATTTGTCGTCCATTATCGTGACCTACCGCTGTCGAGGGAAACTTGCCCTGGATTATAGAAAAGTGCTGGGACAAGGTATACAGAGAGTCCATATAGCAAAGCAATGAAGGACATGTGTCAATGACAGTAAGAACACGGTATCTATTTCCACAAGACATATGCTGCATTAGCAAACCAAAGGATTTAGAAGATGTCCTTCAACTGAACCGACATCGCGACGACGTTTCCACGATATGAGTATATTCACAAACGCGGAGTTGAAAGGATTAAACCCATAGGACTTCATGGTTGTTCCGTGTGCATTGTCAACAACTCTTTTTCGTTCCAGTTAAGAGAGCCTGGCACGATAGCCACAATGTCAGATTCTCAAATTGAAATCCTGCACATAGCTCATATAATGCCAGAATGAACTCGATCCAAACCTGACAATGCGTGCTTCACATCTGATGCAATCGCGAACAGTGTTCAGCCAGAGCATCTGAAACCAAGAGACAACGCAATCTCGGGGGGTCCGCTCTACTTTTCTTGATCACACTACAAACGACAGTAGTACGCCTATCGCTTTCCCAGTTTGAATGGCAGCGGTCTTGGTTTTCTGTACGAGCAACATCACTTGGGAGGTTTGGAGAGCGGACTCTCTTAGCCGGTGTAAAAAGCGAACGACAGAGTACGATTTGCACAACACTATAACATACAAGGGAGAACCTGCCTATTTCCTAGCCTCCTAAACATGTGACCACGTGCATGACAGAAGAGCGATATAGGGGGTACAAGGGAAGGCTTAAATGCGGCTGGGAATCCCCTGAAGTTTGTTCTGGAAGTGGGTTTCTTCCAACTTGGCGTTTTGAGTCGACCATTGAAATGGATAAGCACCGGCTTGAAGAAATATACCGGCACGATGACAGCTTGCATGAGGGAATTCCAGAAAAAAAAAAAAAAAACAAGATGTGCTGGCAATTGAGCCAACTTCAGATAGCGAAACTGGAAGCTGGCACAGGCAATAAGAGACTTATGCAAGATACGCCGGAGAAGTCATTCAATGGTCAACCATATGATGCGGCGAATTGCAATATAAAAGGACAGGCATAGTTGACAGACGAGGACATTTTCGAGCCACTTGGATTGAGTATTGAGGGCCCATCGTCTGTCCAGGTACAAGGCCTGGGGCCTTTCTATTCGGTTGCTTCACGCTACCTAAAGGTATTTGAAGGCCTCCTTCGGCAGCCTTGCTAATACTGGAACAACATGTATGATGTTGGGTTCAATGAAGCTATATCTCCCGATGATAGAGTTGGAACTGTTGGTCTGTGGCTACCATACAGTTCATGATCACATCGGACCAGCACTCGGCTGAACACTATTAACCATGCCCTATTTTGTCACACAGCAAGTCGTTTGATGTGATCTGATCACATACCTTAACGCCCTGTTATTGAGTAACTATTCAAGCTCTTGGTTGATACTGCTTCCGAAGCCTGCAGTCGAAGATCGCTTAGTGGAGCACATGACAAGATTCGAGAAAAGGGGGGATACCACAACTTGATCAGAACGGGGCCCTGGGCTCATGTATTGCTCTGGATCTCACAAGCTTGAACCCTTGAAGCCTCGCCTAGATTATGGGCAAAAAAAAAAAAAAAAAACACATGAGATGCATTTTTCGGACAGTAACCTGTGCTCGCCATTGACTCCGATTGTCAAAGTAAAAATCTCAACATTGTCAGGAACATGGCGGTAGAAGTTTCCCATACGCAACTTGATCGTACACGACACTGATATTGACAGCCTCTAGGGGCTACTGGCAACAGCCTGGAAGCTTTTAGTAACATGTCCGTCAATGAAACTGCTACAGCCCTGTCTCAACTACAAATACTCAAGAGATCTTAGTAACCACCACTGATAATAAGACTTTTACAACCACTGCAAATATGACTGGTAAGAGAGGTGCAACCCATGGACCTGCAATGTGGTTGGGGAGGATCTGGGTACTACTGGTAACAACTAGTCAGCTACGAACACACATATTGGGGATGATAAGGATGGTGCTGAGATTCACGGTAACTTCATAAGTAATATAGCGATGTCTGTTCGAAAAGGCACGCAAGTGAGAACCACTTGTTTGCAATCGAATAGACCCTTACCGGTTGCGATATGAAGTATCCGGAATTATCATTGGAGCCATTTTCATGCAAGTGTTATCTAAAGAGGCCCATGGGCTAGTTGAGTCATAGGGCATCAGTCAACTGGAACGATAGATCTGGTATATTTTGCGGTGTACATTCCCTGACACAGGCCCTGAACAGCTTTGCCTTTGAAAGGCTTATCTTTCGACCCTCTCACAGCATCACACGATATTGGATACTCGAATAAAATTTAAATAAGACTCAGCATGGATTAATCTCCATCTGTTCACATTTGACTAGGAGAGGACTATCTGATTACAGCGAGGGAACATTTAAGTCTCTACAGAACCCAAATGGCCTGGCTCAAACAGATGGTGTCGTACCAGTAGCCTCCTCTGAGGTAAGTGATTTTTGCTGTCAAACATATCTTCCAGCTCACTGCTAACGAGCCAGACAAAACGCCGCCATGTTGTAGGCAAGCACTGAGGAGCGGGCGAGGAAAGATACTGTACTGTACACATGCAATCTTATCTGCCTGAAGATCTTCGCCTCTTGAACTTTCACATCTCTTTGGAATTACGAAGGCTTTATGGAGAATTCGCCATCGACGGATGCGCACAGGAAGCAAGTCGATAGATAGCTTGAGAGCCATGCTGCGACCTCTACATGATGAAGAAGGCCTACTGTGGGTCCAAATGCGCGCGCATCAGTGATGGATACATCAAACAACGCGACGACAATGGATTCTCTCGAAACACCAGCTTCTCGAGTGGTCGAATTTCCACCAAGAAATTGAAACCAAGTTAGCATTAGCAAGGTATAGCAATCTAGGCTGAAGTACATCGGGCTTAAAGTGCGAACCTAGTGGACAAAGTATACCCAGGATGTACGGCGGTGCGCGACATCATTTACACTCGAGCATCTTCCACACAAGGACAATGAACAGCTCTAACGGCCCAATGTGGAAAGACGAGGATAGACAGCAACAGCCCATTCATGGATGATCGGAACCCAAGGGTGATTATTTATGATGTTATCCCAAACTAGTACAGCATAATCTAATACAACTCCTATATTGTGTCTATCTTGTAGAATAAAATAAGAAATTAATTACCCCATAAAATCACTCTTCTCAACATCATCTGCCTCCCCAAACCCATCATCTTCCTCCTCCCCCCAAGGCCGTTTTATCTCTTCCCCAGGCCAAATCCTCCCATACAACTCCCTCACAACCCCCCACTCGTCCTCATAATCCCAATACCCATCACTCCTCAACCGAAACTCGTCCGGCGCAAGCATATACGCCCTCAGCAACACACAGGCGACGACCTTATCATACGGCCTCCGATTCGTCTTCACATTCCACTTCCGACTATTCCTCGACAAGATTAGATCTTCATACCCCTCGTCTTCGACGCCGTTGAGCTTTATACCCTTTTTTATGTCAATGAGGGGTGGTTGAGGCGGAATTTCTTCGTCGGTTGTGTCTTCTGCGTCCCCGGGGGTGGTGGTTAGGGTGGGGTCTTCGCGTTGGAGGGGAATTCTGGCGGTGGAGATTATAGAGGGTACATCGTGGATTAGTTGTGGCCAGGCGCGGGTCCATTCAGGTGAGTCCCAGTTTTGGATGTTGTAGTAGTGTGTATATCTATAGCACATGCGTTAGCATGTGCGATATACGGTCATGTAAAAGTGCTTACCCCATCTTGCTTGGTGTCGGTCACTTGTTCTGATAGTAAGTTGGATTAAATTGATATACCTGTGAATACCGGTATAAGACATTTAACTATAGATCTATCCAACGGCTTTCCACTCCGTCGGGTCCATAACCATGACCACACAATGCATCATCTAGCCACCACAATGGCCAAAACAAAACAACTCACCATATTATACATCCCAATTCCTACCATACAATCGTATAAACCTCCGTATTAGTAAACAGCAGCAGTGTACGTCCTCGCACTCGCCCGAGAAGTCTCATATAAGCATGCATAATAAGCATGTGGATACCGACCGATATTAGTGGGTCAAAAAGCGCGATGATATCATGATCTGCTTCGCTACACAACCCGTAACTGTAATCCCCGTATTTCAATACAATAGCTTTTATTGTATTATATTACACCACCTAATGTATACGATACATACGATACATACGCCAATGGAGCATCGATAGAACAGAGCACGGGCACGATGGAGCCGTTTTCTTCAGGGGTCAGGAGATAAGTACATAGTGTAATATGGGGAAATCATATAGCTTGGTTTTTAACTATAGATAGTTTATTTGATTTGAAATTCTCGGCGTGTTTCAGTTTATTTCTCGGGGATGTAGGTACTAGCCACTGCACCGCCATAGCCCTATGATCCGGGGTAATGCTCAATTATTTGCAGAGTGATATCGATAATAGTTATTAACATTCTATGTGTAAGCTATTTGTACAATTCCCATAGTATACAATCCCCAACCACTGTACGAAGAATCCAATCTGTACACCATGCCGACCCAATGCAACACAATAAACAATCTCAGGCGTACATGCAACACCTGCAGATCCAAACAATAATATAGTACATAGAAAGGATTAGCGAAACGACTTCATAACATGATCATGACGAGAGCCAGTCTGCCTGCCCAAACGCAGTTTTTTTTAATGCAACACAAAAAGCGAAATCTAATCCCAAAATGCAAAAGAATAGAACAATGCTCGCTTGCGACCCGAAAACGAAAGAAAAAGAATAGAATAGAGATAAAGGAAAAATCATTAAAGGTCTTAGGAAAAGTGGAATGACGTAACGCGTGCTCATCGTTTTCCCGTAAATGTTGGGGAATCCACTGACGTCATTGCGGATGATTCCAGGTCATAACTGAAACGGAAAGTCGACCCGCAGATCCGGACCCACCAGCAATCTCTTTCCAAAGTGGACTAGCCATGACGTCAAAGGCTTTTAGGTTATCCACATTGCGTCATGGAATCGATCGATCAATGCAGGACTTTCGCTCGGACCAAGAGGGACTTTACTCTCGGCCTCTGCGTCGCTGCTTGCCGGGCCAATCAACTTCAGGGTGCACCACTCGCATATGCCGGGTCAATGCATCGTTCCGCGAGAAAGTCTTCTCCTCAGTACAGAGGTGACAGCGGACCTTTTGCTTACGTGCATTGTGGATCGTATCCTCATGTCGTGTCAGATCGTAAGGTCGAGAGAACACTGAATTGCATGGCTTCCCCGTAGACGGGTTGACCCGTTCGCACTTGTGGGGGCCAGCCTGGGAGTTGCGGGCCGACACTTCCCGCGTCAGAAGGTGACCACCGGGGGTGGTCTGGCGATGAGCTTCACGCTTGTGCTTTTGAAGTTTATTGGGCGACTCAAATCGCAGTGTACAGCCATGGTAGGTGCACGTATAAGTGCCGCTGTCAGAAGACGTATTGGCCGGTCGCGCGAGACTCTTGACCTTAGAAGGCGCTTGCGGCGGTGACATCTCAGTGCTGGGAAGTCCTTCACTGCCAGTTGACTCCAAACTCGGCAGAGACGCAGGGAATTCAGGGGTCTGCTGCAACAAGTTGTTTTGCTGCGGCTGCTGCTGCTGCGACAGGCGTCGTTCATGTTGCGGTGCTGCCTGGGGAGCTGCAAAGGGGTATTGCTGGGGCACTCCCGCAGTCGGGTACTGACTGGGGTACGACTCCATGGTGTTGAAGTTCTGCGGCTGTCGGAACGATGAGGAACTTTCACGTCGTAGTTGGCCCAAGGCGTCACCCAGGTTGAAGTCCGATTGATGCGAGAACAGCGGAGGCATGACCGCGTCCTCGCCCTCGTTGAAGTCCAAAAGCGCATCCTTAGGGGACATGGTCTTGGGCTCCCCTGGAGCAGCCGGCTGGGGCATGTGCACGCCGTTCTGAGTAATAGGAATACTAGTGTTGAGTTGCGACGACGGCTGCATAGCGGCGTTGGTGAACTCTACTGCCAGAGGCGAGTTCTGCCGGAAGGGAGATCGTTCGCGGTTGATAGACTGCCGTGCAGACAAGTGGCCCTGGTTGGCTGCCTGAAGTCGATCGGCAAAGACGTTGCGGTAAGGGTTGAGCATCTGTTGGGTGCCGCTAGGCTTCTTAGAAACCTGCGAGGCGGGCATGATGGCCGTGTTATAGAGTTCATCTTGGTAGATGTCGGAAATGGTGCGGTTCAACTTCGGTATCCCCATCGTGGTCCCATTGTTGTTAAAGTTGTTATTGTATTCTGATCGCGGATCGAGTTGTAAGTATCCATTCATCCACGTGTCAACACCGAGAGATAGGTCCTCACCATTGGCCATCACCTTGGACGCATCGTCGAGATCGTCATAACTCGTCTGCGGAGTCACTGGGGAGTTATGGCTGACAGTCGACACTGAAGGCGCCAGTGAGTGATCACTGCGCTGGTGCTGGTGCGACCTTTGCTGTTGTTGTTGTTGTTGCTGTTGTTCCAACATGGCATTTCTCATCGCGATCTCTGCATCCGAATTCCCATTCTGCGACGATGGGTCGTAGCTCTGGAAAGGTGTTGCAAGGAACGAGTTCTGGATGGGGGTCTGAACGGGTGTGGGAAGTGGCTTGGAAACGGGCACACTGCTACTGCTGGGTTTCCGATGGGCATTCTTCGTGTTAGGCGACGGTACCCGAGGGAGGCCGTTTGCTGAGACGTGAGCCGGGCTCAACAGCTGCAGGTTGCTGTCCCAGCCGTGGTTGTTGGTCACAGGTTGCTGTTGCGCTAACATGGAAGCGTCGTCAAAGAAATAGGGTTGTTGATAATAGTGGGACGATGGTGCGAGATAAGGTTGCGAAGCAGATGGTGACGTAGACTGCTGAATCTGGATGGAGGGGTTGTAAGAAGATGAAGGTGTCATCGAAGGAGCCTCGTAAAAAGAGCCGTTGTTGCTGCTACCGCCGGCAGTCGAATAGTCTGTCGCGACCGGATTCGGAGGCGACGATGCCGGCGAGGAGGAAAGGGAGAAGTTGGGCGATGGAGGTGCAGAAGAGGGTGGAGAGACGAAGTGGACGTCAGGAGTATATTGGAAAGGAGACTGCAATTGAGGCTGGAAGCAGGCGTCGTGGGGAAGATCGGGGAGGAAGTGGTCGTCTTGTAGGATGTGGACAGTGTCGGGATGGTAGACAGCGGAAGATGGTTCAGTGATGAGACCCTTACGTACAGTCGTAGGGTAAGTGAGCATAATGTATCTTGTTTCGGTGATCCACACGGAGAGGGAGTGTGGGACGTCAGTGTCCGGGGGAAGAGGAGGTGGGCGAGAACGCGGCGAGTTTGCCACCAGTACAGCAGAGGAAATTTATAGGCTGGCACCACCGGCCCTCAAGCACCAAGAAATCCGACGCGTTTCTTTGCGAGCTGACCCGGAAACCAGGTAATCAGAGGCGTCTGGTCCGGATTTGAAAGCACACGGCGTTTGGGAGGCGGAAGACTCTGGAACCGTCGGGGCTAACCAGAGATCCAATAGGACAAAAGGAAGTGAATCCGTGGAATTGGAATTATCTGGGGGATTCTTTGGAAAGTCAGTCCTGCTTTCTTGGCTTAATGATGAAAAAGAGTCGAAACGAGCTGGTAAGCCTTCTCTGGTTACTCGTCCACAGAACCAAGGAAAGGCGTCTTATGTAATAAAGGAGGGAAGAAGAGATAATCACTTACCCTTTTGGAGATAGGGTATATCAAGAAAAGAATGAACTTTGAGAGTGGATATATGAAGGTCGTGTATAAAGAGACGAGGGAATGTATCAGGATGATGTGAAGTTCTTGCAAAGAAGGAAATCGGTGGGAGATATACCACTGATCGATGGGGCTATGACATCAGTCTTGGCGCTGCTTTGACTGCCGTGTCGCCGAAAATGAAAATGAGAAAAATTAAAAAAGTGCTGAGTCACTAGTAATGATACATATTACATACCATACCGTACGAGGATCTACAGTATACATCTATCTGGAGTGAAAATTTTCTCATTGGTGGTTGGGCAGACACTGCCCCACCTGATTATTACCTTAAAAGAGGTCAATGCCCAGCACACCAGCCACGATACGGTAATACGGATGATACGTGTTCTGTATCAGTACATTTTTTTTGGTGATTATTTTAGGCGCGGAGTTAGGAGCTTTGTGTCGCACTAAAACCACCCCGGAGAGTCTCGGTCGGTCCGAAGTTTTTAGGGCTATGCTGTTTGTTCTAGAATAGTCTACGTTCTGCATTCTTTTGACTCATCTACTGTAGAGATAGTAGAGAATGATCTGGAATTGAATTAGAGATCAGATTGTACACAAATCATTATGAAAAACAGTACTCATCGTAAGTGGGACTCATAGTACGGAGTAGATGACTCGACCCCACCAAAATCAGAACACAAGGCTGCCAATGAAAAACTGAATCATCGACTGAGCCACACATTCAGGAGATCCGATCTACAGGTGGCAGCCCTTACTGGTCGCATTGGATCCTGTGCTTCTCCATTCAAAGTAGGGCCGTACGATGACCCTTGTAAGAGTGCTCCATACTGTATTGTAACAACACAGTTTTCTTCACACCTCACTAGCCACATGTACAATGCTGCGCCACACATGGCTGATGAATCAAGTCCCGGTTTCCCCATGTAGAATAAACGTTATGGATCAACCACGTCTATCCACACTGCACTGCACGACGAAAAGCTCATTCGCAGATTTTACCGTTACAGCTGTCCTTGACAATCCTTTCTGCTTGAGTACGGACGGCCCTTGCGCCTGCATCTTCATGTGAGAACCAGGTCACCAGCCACGAAGCAGTGACGATCCCGGACAAGTCCCGGAAATATTTTCTCCGATCCGACGCCGAGCCGGCTGTCTAAGCCGAACTAGGCATATCTGCACCGTCGACTCTCACGGACAATCCGAGAAAGTGCACGAATACGGAGTCACGGAGGTACATGCTCCGGATACTTGAACGGTCGAATTGATTGGTATTGCCTATTTCAGTTCGTAGATGGAAAGTGATCGCGAACCAGGTCGGCTGACTCCGTCTGGTCTGACGATGCTACGACGTAGAGCAGACGGTCTGTGGTCCGGATTTGTTGAGTTAAGACGGCTCGAGGGTCATTTTGGGATGGTCTGCCTCGTCTGAAATGCAGGAAGGTCACATGCGATGTACAAGTACGGATTACTCCGTAGCATCTGCCTGGGGAAATACGGCCCGGAGATATATCTCTAGTAGACAAGATGGTGCCACCTGCACATTGCAAAGCCTACACTTACAGCTGTCAAAGTGCACGTACCTGGACCGAGAACCAGGTGAAAATAATCCATTGACAGCTGAAAACTGTGGCGAGATGGAGATTTTGCGTGGAGCCGAAGCATAAGAGGCAACACACTAGCTAATAAGAATGATTGTGCCTGCTCCTGCGTCCTCAGCCTGAGCAAAGCTGAACACAGCCGATCTGATACATATGGCACTGACCTGGCCATAGCGGAAAAAGTCCGGGGAAATTGATATACTACTGTGTACACTACGCACGGAGTACTCCGTATCTCACCCACAAAGAAAACGGTTGACTCGTGTACAACTGCCGAAACTCAACAAAATCCAAACCAGAAAAAAAAAAAAAACAAAAACAGGAATATTGCCGGATACCGATTACAGGCCTATTTTCCCATTCCCTCCGATTAGCCGAAGTCCAAGTGTCAGCACTCTAAATCCCAGATAAACTGCAGGATTATTGGAATCTGCAAGAGAACAAAAATTTCCCTTCCATGCTTACGCTAAACACGGCATCGGATCCGATATCGCCCGCTGATTGGGCAGATCCCCAGCACAGCCACTCGAATCGATTTGAGATCTCCGCGGTACGGTAACATTCTCCGTATTTCACGCCGTAACGAGCGTATGCAATGGCACCGCATACCCGGAAAAACTTAGTGTCGGCCTTCACCGGCCACACAACCCTTCGGTTGGGTCTTCCAAGGCCCTTCTGGAAGCTTTCTAATTTTGTCTTGCATATCGACCGGGCCAATCAGCGTGACTCGGTATCGGTTACGGCGAATGCTCGGTCCGATGTCTAGTAGTGCACTGCAGCATTGCATTACAGGGATTCTTTCCCTTACTTTGTTCAGCCGTCTTTCTATCACCTGGACAGAATTAGTGGTGAAAATTTTTCAGGCCGTCGCATTGTAGCCTGATAGTAATCTCTCGAACCGCCTAGAATCCTCGGCCAGTTGCCCAGATCAGGCTGTGCAAAACTGAATGAAATGTCTCCGATCAATGTTGATACTGATATTGAATGGGACCGTGGTACGTCTTATCGGCCCGGTCGATCCTCCTCTTTTCGGTAGCACGGCCATGCCTGGAGCAAAGAATGGAATACCCCGTGCTCCGTGCTCGTCTACAATGCCCAATCCATCCTTGAGAACGACCTGTCAAGTGATTGGGCACGATCATTCGAGGGTTGTGTTGCCCAACCTGTCAATGCGTAGAGGCTATGTTGATGTTACCCCTTGGGCATGGAATTCTGGTTTTGGACAGCCGAGGTTAGGTTCTTTCAGGTAGATAGAATGGCCAGGTGAATCAAGTATTCCTTGTCGCTCGGCTTAGTGACCTTTAGCAGGTTTTTTTTTTTTTTTTTTGGTACAATTTGACTTGCAATGACTGATGATAGTATCACATGACCTGCATGAATCATCACCTGACCAGATATATTTTTATCAATATCAACTCACCAAGTCTACACTAGCCACAAATCATTTATGTTCTCCCCCGAATATAAGATGTTAATTGCCGAATAATACAGCTAAGCAAATTTCCCCAGAACCGTCCTCGTACTCGCTAACATAAGTAAAACATGTCTCTTCCGTCCGTGGGGGAGCTATTAATAGACCTCAACGGTCGATGCTAGTCATGTTACCGAATTTTTAGTTGACAGCTAGTGTGTACTACAGTTTTCTGTGAAATACGACTATTTCAGTTGGCGGTTACTATCTAGAGAGATTGTGTTATGTGGTACGATTGGGGCATGAGTCAGTGTCGTCGTAAGTTGGGTTGTATTTCATCGCGACTGCTGGGTAAACAAGGCAGGACGAGTCAGAGTGATTCTAGATACAATTGTATTCAGTTAGAATGGCTTGTTTGCTTCCTTGGGTATAACAGTGGGGAGTGCACAGTTATTTAATGTATAGTGTAAATTAAAACATGTTTGACTTTAAATGAGTATAATCAGCTGCTGACTATCAACAGACCAGGGAATTTCTAGTAATTAGTAAAAAGTGATGATTTCGGGCTCGTTTCTTTCGATAAATTCTCCTACTATACAACAAACCTCGTGCATTACCTCTCTGGCTGTCCGCTTTGGGCTCTTCGTCGGGGGGACATCGTTCTATCCCGATATGACCCATACTTAGGGCTTATACACCTTTCAACGATTCTACATAAGCTATAATTGGTCTAAACTATACATGAATTCAATCATCACAGAGAACATATGGAGGGGAGGGAAGGGGATGGCCAACTTGTGACGCTGTGTGAATGCCGTCCAGAGGCTCTGTCACGAGGCGCGTAGACTTTACTTGGGGACGCAGCCTATGACAGAGACCGTACAAACCGGGCTCGTAATTGTAGATGATTCTTCTGCTCCCTGGCCAGCATGTTACCAAGATAGTGAGTCCAAGTCTGCACTCATTTTGTCATCCTGCAAAAGTGAGACCTTCTCTTTTGCCATGACCGAGACATTCACCTCGGGGTCCTTGAATTTGACTGAGTGTTATGTCAAATAATGGAAATGTTCTAACACTTGTCGCTCTTAGGTGCTGGGAGCATCAAAGAGTTTCTCGGTCTTGTACTATGTTATCAATTTCAAATGGGATAGATTGACGGCATGCTATACGGTGTGCATATATAGCAGGATATCTCATCACCAAGGGTTCAATTTGCCGCTGACCGGTTTGTTCCATCGGTATGACGGTCCCAATTCACAGTCAAGGCGTCTTGGTGTACGCATGGCTGCGCGTTTTCTAGCAAGATCCTTTTGTCGCGTTGAACTGTTTGAAATTGTCTTTGTACGCCAAAGCCAGAATGCCATCGTCATCGCACCAGTTTGCTTCATAAGTCTGCCAAAACCCTCCCACTGGGTTTCTTACCAGTCCAGCATCCATGGGTAAATTCTATGCATGTTGAAATGCAGGTTCATGGCGCAGTGCAAAATATTTGGACCTTGTTTGATGGTGCTTACGACGGAAAGCGGAAGGTTAAGATAGCCCCAAAGACACTTTGCTAAATGACTGGTTGTGGGCTGGACGCTTGCTTGGTGAAGTGTTTGTCCTAAAGGACATAGCTTCTATGGGCGGTGATGTTGTAGAGAATATGGCTGTGCTTGGGAGTCAGAATGGCTTTTATTGCCGAGGATGTTCGCTCATACCGCACAGCGCTCCAGAATGAGTCTTGGACTCTCTCTGGGATAGGCAAACGATGGAAAATAAGCTGGACGACGACAACGAGGAATATTGAATGTTGACTTGGGTCCCGGAACCCCCTTGATTCTGTTAACAAGATGGCGATAACATTTTACATTTTCACTTCTTCACCAATGTCGCTGCCCAATCTTTTACATGACCCATAAGCACGAGAGTTATCTCCGCGTTGAGGCAAGCCAATAGTGTAAAACAACGAGTCTATTAAGTGATAGAAATAATACAGAAAGGAACTACTGACCGTGGATCTATGGGGAGCAAGAGGTGTAGGTATAAAATAATGTACATCTATATGTTCAGGAATATATCCAGAGGCAAAACATTGCTATAGAAATTGTTGCGTTATCACAAGTGCCAGTCACTGCTGGCGCTATATCTTCTGGCTATTAAATAGATGTAATTCTCACAAAATAGTAACTTCCTGTACAAGCATTGACAAAAGAAAGGAATGTAATTAAGAATGACACACGAATGATGATACCCGCGTCAGACTGTCTGATAGCCTGGGTTGTATAGATCATGAGGAAAGAGAAGGGTATATATTTTTCGTAACATGCAAGGTTCTACCGGTCAAAAATGTTGTTGTAAAAGCCCGAAGTGATATGCAATGGTTTCCAGAGTGTAGTTCAGAAATAATGAATGGAGGAACCATTGAGTTTCGGCGCCAGCGCTGAAACGGTCTGATGGTTCATGTGTATGTTCATGACGAAGGAAAGGAGAATGCAACGTGTGCGCTAGAAGCCTAGGAGTCGAATGTTAATATCGAGATGTGCAACTATCACTCATTCAATGCATACCTAAGACCGACGACGCCCATGGTCGAACGACAAACTATCCGAATAATCCCGCTGAACCTCCACATTGGTTGAGATATGCGTTTGAGCGAGAATCTTCCCCTCGGGAATGATGATTCTCTCTTCGCTCGAGTTGCTATGGTATCCGGTGTGAACCTGAGTCCCATAATCATGATCATCGTCTGCAGCCATCGTGCCTAAAGTGATCGCATGCGGGTCGCGAGCTTTTGAGAAGTTCGAGCCGTACCCGTACCGTCGACCTTGTTCTCCGCTGTTCGACCATGGTCCGTATTTCTTCTGACTGCTGTATTCGCCAATGATGCGGGGAAGGAAGCGGGAGGCAATCGCCTTGAAGGATGGGATAGAGGCGGCGAAGATTCCGACGTTGGTTTCGATGACCGACCAGTACATGGCGCCGCTAATCACGTAGGTTGAATCGGGAGAGCTAAGCATGGCGGGGATGTAGGTGATTCGAATGATGGACGAGACGCAGGCGCTGGGATTGTGTTAGAGTAGTTCACATATGAAGGAGATGTCCGGTAAGTACTCACAATAAACCAAGCGAAAGGGTAAAGACAAGCGCAATCTTCTGCTTCCGCGGAATCTGAAGGTTGAAGATAACCTTAATAGGTAATGTATAGGTCAGGACATCAGTAAAGATGTTGAGAGCAGCATTGCAGAGATAGAAGACGTTGATGTCGACGCAGTGGCCGGGCAAGGTGGTCGCCCAGGCTTTGGCCACAGGTTGACATTGAAACGCAGCTACTAGAACGTTGGCCGTAGCCTGTGCCGTGACAACTCCGAACATGGTGTAAGACAAGCGAGTGAGATAGCGATCACCCAGTCGAGTGTAGAACCAGAGCACGGAGGTCTTGACGAATCCTAGGCAAGCCAGGTAGAACATCGAACTCAACCAGACAGACTGGAAATAGTCAGCAAATAACACAAATACTGAAAGAAGGAGAATTGAGCCATACAAAAGCGTATGTCATCAGCTTGCTCTGGTCGACGTCGTCAATGTGTTTTCCCATTCCATGTTTGACACCTGCGCCTCGTCAGCCTCTTTCTCTCTTTTTTCATCCACTCCCACCACCGAGAAAATATTAAGACACTTACAAACTAAGGTGACTGCAATAAATGCCCATGCCAGAAGCTAATTAGTCCATCAAGTTAGTCTAGGAAGTTCCCTTGCCTAAAGCGTGGTTGACAGGAACTCACACAAGCACCAATAATCAAGACTAAAGAATGTCAGTATTCCAGACCCCAAAACAGCCACAATCAAGGTTAACTTACAGTCATCAACACTCATCTTCCCCAGCACATATATTCGGGCAAACAGACGGAGAGAAATGACGATGAAGGTCAATATCGCAAACCCAATCGAGATCCCAACAAGCACTGGGGCCTGCGATTCTTCCACACTGGACACCATGGCGAAGGATACCTCCCAGATGAGGATGTGGAAATGACGTGCAATAAACTATGCCGCTATGCTCTCTTTATTTTGTTCTCTGTGTTTTCTGGCCTCTGACTTGCAAGGGACCAACTTCACATTCTTCGCTGTGGTTAGACTGGGTCTTGAGATGAGTAGCGCTCCACGGGAGGATACTCTATAAATGAACTGACAGACCAAAAACAGCAACGAGTCTGGAGAGAGAAAGACAGAAAGGAAATAAAAAGAGCTACTCCGTACAGTTTGGCGGAAAGCTCGATCGGATGTGTACCCTGCGTGTTTGCGACTAGAAAGGCCCTACAGAGTACATCTTGGTCCACTTCGCACCGACACTGCCAGCATCCAAAGTACAAATACACATCCGAAGTTAAACAGAAAAAGGAAAAAGAGGCAATGATATGCCGTGCATGCGCTCCTGAAAAAGTAATTCCAAACCATCGGAATTTATCCAGTGCCATTTACCGGCACCTTGTCCTTTTCAGGTGCTGGATTTGCAATCCTGATACCTACTAACTGCTCTAGCGTGTGGCCGTTATGATCGTACCGCATCGTTCATATCCTTCACAAGTCTATTGTTCCTACGGAGTACTTGCGAGTCTGAATGGGGGCCGGTTCTCCTGTTCCTTTTCGCCATCCAGGATCTCGGAGATTTGACCAGGGGAACAAAGAGAATGATTCGTCTGGCCGTGACCTGAGACGGCTTCTGTGCCGTATCCACAGCTATCTAGGCAAGACCCATATTGAATCCTTCGTTGCAAGACCGCTGACGAGTAAAACGGCGCTGTCCTATGTTCCAATGGCGGTCGAGGCCGCGGAACCTGATCCTTGACGACGCGATTGAAACTATATCCGCTGATTCCTGACTCCTGCAGGACACATGGGGGTAGATACCCCATTCTTTCTGTGTCAGAGTACTATTTGGCCTTTGCAGATCGTTGCCTGCCGGAACCACAGCAGGAATGGGTGGAACATGCAAGCAAGAAATCGGGATACAAATGGTGAACCAGGTTTGTCCCAGCCTGAAAGTATAAATTCCGTATGGTTTGTACAGATCTCATCGCAGAAAGTGAATCGACCTGTAATCGCGATGGCGAATTTAACTCAAAGCAGTTGTGTTGGCGTTCTTTTTTGTCTCGATTCCCGAAGACGATAGCTGAAAATCCTTTGCATAGGCTCCTTTAGCCTGCTGAATATCGCTGTCAATGACTGGCTCAGAGATTATTGATGTCTAGTCACAATTCCGGCCCAGGTCCATGATCGTCGTTGCCAGCCTCGCATTTCTATTCTATTTGAGATGGCAAACAAGTGGGTACGGCCGTGCGAGAATCGACCAACTATCGACCGAGATCACGATGCTAAATCAGAATACGGAGTGCATAATAAAGTCGTGTCTTCGAAGCACAGCGACAACAGCCCGGCTTAGACAAAAAGGGAATATGATTTGCAGTAGTGAACAGAGCTTCTGTCACCTCTGCCTTATGGTGGCCTTGGAATGCGGCGCCCGGATGTTTGCCAAATCCAACATGCAGTTGGATAAGCATCTGAGTCCAGCCCGAAATTGTTGCAACAACGTTTTGTTCAGGGGCTGAAACTGCTGTGCCGCCATTGAAAACATTTATGGAAGTTGGGAGAATTGAGCGAAAACCGGCTGACTCGTGGAGTTGATAAATTTTCCGAGCCCAACTGTTGAACAGCCATGCCATATACCGTCAAAGATGGCAGTTCGTATCCATTACTTTGAACTCTCTCTACGGTCCTTTTAATACACATATTATCGCCATTGTGATTCAAGAGCAGGAGAAAGCTACAGCGTGATAGACCGGCATCCGAAAGATGCACACGGACCAAATGGATCGGAAAAGGACCCAGGATTTCTAGACTAAACAAGCGGGACGGGCTGACACCCGGACTAACGGCAGTATCTAACGACGGACTAGTGTTAGTGTCCTTAGTCGTCTCAAGATCCATGCTCCCATGTTAATATTTTGACCAAATCAATTGTTAACCGAACAGTTCCGTTAGTTAGTGGAAAAGCACGGAATCTTTCGAGCTTCGGCGCCTATATTGCCCATTTTCATTTTGCGAGACAAGAATAGAAGCCTTGCTATCCTTTTTTTTATATTTATTTTCTTTTTCCCGCCAGATCTCGGTCCTTTCGGACGAGTCGAGCGATGTTGACAAAGAACCGATGGGCCGTTCGCTGAGCAGGGGCACCCAAGAACAGGCGTTTGCTATCTGGCTGGACAGGTCACAGACATCCGATTGCGGCTGAAGTGAGCTGTTACCTGTCCGAGAGTTCAACAGTTGAGAATGTAACTCGGAAACCATCTGTAAGACCGGGATAGAGTTCAACGACGTGGAGCATCAGCTGTCATGTTGAGGATAAATTGAGTTAATTGACAACATCCCAGAATTTACTCCGTGAGTAATTATAGATAATAACAATAATAAGTTCAATAATAACACGGACATACGGATTGTCGCTGATATGTCTACAAATGTGCAGAGAATAATAATATCCAAAGGAATGCAACAATGCTTGCCGCAGTTCATTAATAACGGGACACAATCATATTACCTATCCGGCCTCCCCCAATGCATCGTACTTCTTGCTTGTGGAGCTTAGCCGGATGATTTTTCCTGCTCTCCAATCCGCCAACTCCCCACTCCACTTCCCTCCGTTCCCCTCGTATATCAATAATTTGATCCTGTGGGAATTAGGGGAACTCGGTCCGGGTGGTCCTTCGGGTCCATCTGTCAGGCGATCCATACTGCCTGCGGAAATATGTCCTTCAACCGGTTCTGGCCCGAGACTGGTGACAAGTGATGATCATAACGCATCCAAACGGCGCTTGTCTCCACGAGGCAACGGTCCATATCCTGTTGCTCTCTATAGAAACAATACTCCCTTAACCACAACTCAAAGGCCAGCGAATGGCTCGAGTCCATGAAAGCCGTACGGAGCTCAGGGTAAACGAAATAGTGGATGAACTCCGGCACGGCATTGGCCAAGGAGGAGGGTCAATCATGATATGTACTGTTGACGAGTAATGCGAGGCTGCCTTTTCTGCCTTGAGCATTGAGTTCTACCAGGATTACCAATGGCTTTAGGAGCAACGAATCAGAAAATATGGCCATTGACCCGTTGCCCTAGCTTGGAATAAGTCGTAACCACCAATCGTACGGGGCTTTAAAACAATGATATTTGTGACCAATCCTTTTTATTTCTATTCGTCCTCGCTCCTTCGTAGCATACTATTGTTTTTCACTCTTCACTTTTTTTTTTGTTCTGTGGTGACATCCTTGTCGACACCATGAGCTTCGGTCAGGCTGTTGTGTCCCAGATTACGGTGGCCAAGGTCATCCTGGGACTGCTCACATATTTTGCGCTTCGAATCATTTACCAGATTGTCTACTACCGCTTCTTCCACTCTTTGTCTTCTTTCCCCGGTCCGTTCTGGGGAAGTGTTACTCGGCTCTGGATAGCATGGCACAACCTGAAGGAGACCGAGGTGCCTACTGTGCACGCGCTGACGAAGAAATATGGTACATAGTAGCTCTGGCTCTACAATCTCAGACATCGGCTAATCGCTCGCGTTACCTACAGGCCCCGTTGTGCGCATCACTCCTACAATGCTGCTGGTCAGCGACCCCAAGAAGCTCCCTGAGGTCTACCACCGCCACGTCGACAAGACCAGCCACTATATTACAGGAAGTTTTGGAGAGTCGGAGAGCTTGTTCAACATGAGAGGCCACAAGACCCATGCTACGTTCAGGAAGCATGTTGCTGGTCCTGTAAGTTCCTCCACCGGAAGAAATCTAGTCTATGAGACTTTGGGGCTAACAGCATGCAGTACAGCTTCAGCAACATGAAGAAGATGGAGCCATTGGTGGATGCGCACATTGCGCGATGGGATGGCAAGCTCAAGGAGAACTTTGCTAAGACTGGTGCTACCTTTGACTTTTCGTGGTGGGCAGTGTAAGTCTCCTGCTGACCTAGTTTCATCAAGTAAAGAATGCAGGCTGATAATTAATCGCTACTAGGTACCTGGTCTACGACATCATCAGCGAAATAGGATTCGGCGCTCCCTTCGGCTTCATCGAACAAGAAAAGGACATCGGCGGTCTCATCAAAGGTTTCCACGATGGCCTTCCAGCCTTCGGCCTCCTCGCCCGCCTCTACCCCTTCACCAACTGGATGAAATCCACCTTCCTCAAGAAGTACCTCGTCGCCACACCCGCCGACGACTCCGGAATTGGTGTCCTCATGCGCTTCCGCGACAGCCTCATCGACCAGCGCCTAAAGGACATCCAAGACGGCAAGAAAATCACGCGCGTCGACCTCCTCCAGACGTTCCTTGAAGCCCGCACTGAAGACGACAAACCCCTCGACATGGAATACATCCGTGCAGAAACCCTCCTCGTCCTTCTCGCTGGCGCCGATACTACGGGAACTGCCTTCCAGGCAATGATCCAGTACCTGCTCAAGAACCCAGAGTCCTTCAAGCGCATGATGCGCGAGATCGACGACGCAGACGACAACAACCTCCTCTCCGCTATCCCGCAGTACAACGAGGTCGTCGAGCACCTCCCCTTCTACGTCGCCTGCGTCAAGGAAGCTATGCGTCTCTGCCCCTCTGCACCGAACATCTTCCCGCGCTATGTCTCTGACCCCGGTCTCGAGCTCTACGGCAAGTTCGTGGCCCCCGGAAACGAGATCTCCTGTAATCCGTACCTCGTCCAGCGCGACCCGGAGCTCTACGGCGAAGATGCGGAGGAGTTCCGGCCAGAGAGATGGCTGGATCCTGAGCAGGCGAAGCTGTACAACAAGTACAACTTTGCGTTCGGGTATGGATCGCGTGTCTGTCTGGGCAAGGACATTGCCATGATGGAGTTGTATAAGGGGCCGTTGCAGTTCTTACGGAAATATGACCTTGAGGTTCCGCAGGATAAACCTGCGCCGAAGTTTTGTGTTAAGGGGGGCGTTGGGTTTTGGACAGATGTCTGGCTGAATATTTCCAAGCGGCCATGATTCTTTTCTTCTTTCTCTTCTTCTTTCTCTTCTTCTTTCTCTTCTTCTTTCTCTTCTTCTTTCTCTTCTTTCTTCTTCCTTATCTTCGATCTTCTACTCTTTTTACTCCTATTATTTTTTTTCGCAGTACATATATAGCATGCATAGTTAGGGATATCCGGTAAATACAACGCACATCTTCCTTCGACTCCTACTTGTACGGAATACGCACCAGCACATTAGAGCATAGCAAATTGCTTTTCCCAAACCTGCACGATAGCCTCAGCTCCCCCTCCGTCCGGACTTGACACCCGCCCATCTTGGCCAGTAGCGCAGCGCAGCAAGGTACTTTTTGTCCACGGTTCCTCGGCTTCTCGCAGAGCTTTTGCAGAGTGCATTGCATGTGACCAATGCACTACTGGTCAGGTAACTACTGGTAGATAATGGAGCATAAGTTAGCACTGCTAGTATTTCTAATGTGTTTATTTTTGTAGAGTTTTGGTATTGCGAAATGTATTGCATTGCATTTGCATGTACTTTTGCTACGTAGTCTGGTTTTTGGGCGAGGCTTGCCGACGAGGCAACTGTACTTGTACTTGCTTTGGCTGTAGGCTTGTTAATGGATAGATCGATAGGTAAAGAGATGGGTACATGCTGGACTTGTCAGTCTACGATTTACCTATGATTTACCTGTATGCATGGGGCTCTTGGTTATGGAGTAATTTGCGAGATGTGAGAGGCCATATTCCGTGCATAGCAAATCGTTACTTATTATGCTTATAGGCGTTTAAAAATACGAAATGAGTATTCAGTTCCAGGAATATGTCGTAAGCTTCAAAAGACATGTATAAAACAACTTTTCAAATCCAAAATCTTACCCGAAAGATTTACTAAGAAGGCCGGTGTTTATGACGAGTTGCCGAGCACAGCATCCTGGAACGAACAAATATGTTAGTCAACATTTCCCAGTATATAGGAACGGAAATTTGTCAGATGCTTACCCTTGCATCGTTGTACGGAGGAGAGATATCAGTCCAGTGTTTGAACTGATCACCAGATTAGCGAAGCTCTCATTTCCCGTCAAAGAGTGTACTCACCTGGAAAACTCCTTGTCCAACCAACACCTCCAATCCAGGCACAGTGTTCCAGCCCGAATCGTTAGCAAGCTGCATCAACGGCGTGACCGCAGGCTTGTACGCCATCTCCAGCAGCACTCTCGGCGACTTGCCGATAGACTTGATGTGGTCTGGGTCAACCTGCTCCGTGCGATCGAACAGATGGCAAAGGTTCTCGCGCATGGCAGGATCGATCGGCTTGTCACCGGGGATGGTTCCGATGGCGACGTTCGGGACGGTGTCCAGTTTCGAGACATCCTCGACGACACGGATGTTGTAGCTGGTGGGGAAGGTAGACACCATGCTCTCCAGCTTGGCGGGGGAGCGGCCGAAGATGTAGATGGGAGAGTAACCCATTTGGTGAAGAGCGTAGATGGCTGCGCGAGCGGTACCACCACCGCCAACAACAGCGGCACTTGCGTCTCCAGCAGCATTGCCGACGCCAGCGTTGCGGAGGGACAGTTGCATGCCCTGCCAGTCAGTATTGTAGCCGACAAGGCGAGCGGGCTTGTCTTCGCCGTTGGGAACGGGGACGATGGTGTTCACGGCGCCGATGATTTCGGCTGCTTCGGCGACCTCGTCAAGCAGCGGCATGATGTCCAACTTCAAGGGGATGGTGACCGATGCACCTCCAAAGTCTGGCGACCGGATGAAGTCCTTAACATCCTCGACATTCGTAGTCTCCACCCGGCCGTACTCGTGTGGAAGTCCCATGTAGTCGAAGAGCGTGTTGTGGAGGATTGGCGAGCGAGAGGCGGAAACGGGGCTTCCGAACACGGCAAATTTCTTCGCCTTGATCTCGCCCATCAGCGACAAACCCCGGCGGATTTCAGTTGCCGAGAGTTGACCGGGCGCGGCCTTGAAGGGAAGAGCAGGATGAGACACAGGTGTCATGAAGCCGTTAAGGATGCGGCTCAGCTGGCCGTTGTCGCCCATGTTGATTGCGATCAATGGCACATCGTGAGCCTCCTCTGCCCATGTCTTGAACTTCCGGAGGGATGTGTTGTCGTCGAGGTTCTTGGCCACGCCAACCAGCTTGATCACGTCACCGTACTCTAGCGCCCGGTTGTAGTACTTCATCCAGGACATGTTGGCCCACGAAAGTTCTCCCTTGGGGTCGTGGTGCGAGGCAATGATCTTGGAGTGGCCCTTCATCTCGGTAACAGCACGGAGCATCTCGTCGGGGAAGGCGATTTCGAGATCGACAAACTCACTGCCAGATCTGAGCGCAAGCTTGTACAACTGCATTGCGGCGTCGTGGGCATCGTCGGGGAAGCGACCGCCCTGGCCCTGTGTCCGGATGGTGAAAATCAAAGGAAGGGAGATGCGACTACGGAGGAAGGACACTTGCTCTGAGACATAGTCAACGGAAG
>JAOYNC020122683.1:0-26898 GCA_025802115.2 Bertia moriformis
GGCCGGGGCCGCCCCCGCCACTCCCGTCGCCCCCGCCGCGCCGCAGGCAACCCTCACCAGGCGGTTTCGCGCCGGTCTGCCTCCGCCTGCGCCGCCCGCGGGCCGCCACATCACCGTCGACGCGGAGGGTAACCGTACCATCTCGGGGGGGGGAGATTGGGAGGACGAGGATGGGCCATGAACGCCTGACGAGGACATGCTTTCTGTTTCCTCTATTTCTGCTTCTTCGAGCTGCTCGGCGCGTCCGATAACTGCCGGTATCGGATTCGCGCCCTGGATTCGCATCCCTGGTTCTCATGGTCGGTGCTTTTGCCGCACTTGTTCTCCAGGGTTTTTGCTTTAAACTTGCATTCGAGCGATCTGGTAGGCCCGGGTAAATCGCCTCTTTCCCGTGCCGAGTGGGCCTACCCTGGCAGGAGGGAATGAAGCCCGGTGCCCGGGGCCGGCATCGGGACTGGAGGAGAAAAAGCCGAGGGGGCATGGCAGGGAATGTAAAGGAATGGCGGGGGCACGAACCCGGGTGGCGGGACAACCCAAGGAAAGGAATGGATCGGAACGGATCGGAACGGATGTGTGTGTTCGTGCGTGTGTTTTATGTATGTCCGGCAGCGGAACGGATGGATGGGCATGTTTGGAGTTCTATTTGGCCGGCTGTACTGATGATGCTCTGTCAGCCTGCCGCATGTGCAAGTACTACTCGTCTGTGAGATTTATGTGATAATTATTTCCGCGGCCCTCCCCGGGGCCGATCATCGTCCCTGGTCCGCGGGGGCGTGCGTGCCCTCTCTTGCTATCAAAGCCCGCGCCCTGACGATCCGGCGCTATGCCGCTACGTGGGGAGGAAGCTGCTGAAGAGAAAATGGCAGGGGTCATGGCGGGGCACAGCAGCAACAGCGGCGGGGCGAGCAGGCAGCCACACAGGCACGCAGGCACGCAGGCAGGCGCCGAGGTCGAGAAGCAGCCCCTGAGGCAGCGACACCTGCACTTCCCTGTCTATGCACTCTCTGAGTCAAATCGCACACCACCACCAACCACCTCCACTACACCGGACTCCAGCCCCATCGACAGAAAACCGTTGGTCGCCGTCAAATTTATCCCGCCATCTGTGTGCGCCCTCGCTGCGGTGCAACCAAACACAAGGTCTGTCGGCGGGCAGGAACGCAGGAACACGGGAGAAAAGACTGGGCGGGACTGGGCAGGACTGGGCGGGCCTGCGGGCCACTAGGTCTTTCCCCCCTCCATGTCGTCACTGCCGGCCGCGGCCGCCCCATGATTGACCCTGCAGCCAGCCTGCGCGGCGATCCCGGACGCGACGACGGCCACGACGACGGCGACGACGGCGACCACCACCACAACGGTACCAGACGTCGCGACGAAAAAGAACAAGAAGCACAATGAATACTCACCCGCGGCCGAATCTCCTGGCCTCGACCTCGTCCCCGACCTCGTCCCCGGCCTCGACCCCGGCCCCGACGCATCCGGCCTCGGCCGCAAGCAGCCTCCACCCTCACCCGGGCCACGCCGATGTCAGCGCCGCCCTCCAGGGCGCGTCCCTAGCTTTTCTCAACAAGCCGAAGCCGAAGCTGGCGCCGTTATCGACGGCGGCGCCATCAACCGGAGGGGTCTCGTCTGCCGTCGCTTCTCGCGACAATGACGCCCTCGCGGCTGCAACCATGTCCGCCTCGGCGTCGCGGGCCAGGTCGCGCTCGCCCGCCCCTCGGGGCAGGCGCATGCCCCACCCCCACGGGAGCGTGCCCAGTCTGGGAACCGCAGCCGCAGGGATGGGAGCGGGCGATGGGCCGGAATGGAGCGGGATCGGGATCGGGATCGAGAGCTTGGTCGGAAACGGGTACGGGAGAGCGGATGCCTTGGGTCTGGGAGCGGCCGGGGGATTCAGTGCGACGAACCCGGCGCTGGTCGCCGCCGAGGGTGTGTTCTCGTCCTCCGCGCTGGGCCGGCATCCGTCCACGGCGCCGCCAGACCCCAAGTCCTCTTCCGTGATCGCGGCCACGCTGGCGGCGAGCCGGTCCTCATCGCCCGCGCCATCGCCCATGCCGTCCGCATCCGGCTACGGCGGCCGAATCCCCCGCCGGGGCAGCGTCGAGTCGACGGTATCGATGATGACCGCCGCCAGCGCGGATGGGCTAGATATGCGATCAATTCCGCCGACCATGTCGATGGTGACGTTGTTTGAGGAGAAAGAGGCCCTGTCTGGCGGGGGCGGGGATGGCAGAGCGCCGGAGTCGCGCGGGAGGACACGCTCACCCCGGGAGGCGACGCCCAGGGAATCGACCGCCATGCTGATGACCCCGACGCTGCGGTCTTATGACCCGGCTGCGGGCCGGGACGTCTCTCCACACAACGCGATCGCCGGCGGGTCCGGGCCTGACGTCCTGTCGCCGTCGCCGAGACGGCCAACCTCGAGGTCCCGGACACAGGCCCTCCCCGAGGCCGGGCCAGAGTCGTCCTACCGGTCGCGGATACAGGTCCTCTCTCGGGCCGGGCCGGATTCGACCTCGCCGACGCGAGGCAGACCGCCTCTTCGGTCCAGGCTGAGCCCGGATGGTCCTGCCGGGTCAGAGGCTGCTACTGTTTCCGCGGTAGCATCAGAGGCGGCTACAGTAGCGGCGGCGGCGGCGGCGGCGGCGGCAGCGGCGGCGGCAGCGGCAGCGGCATCACTGCCCAAGACTCGGCCGTCCACGCCGCCGAAGCCATCGCGGCTCTCGCAAGGGCCGCCACAGGCTCGGCCGCAGTTTACGGAGCCGTTTCGGACCGTTCCTGCCAGCCCCGGCCCTCTGTTGCTGCTACCCCCGCCGAGGCCACTGCGCCGGAGCTCTACCGTGGCTCTGGACCCGACCGGTACTGGCGGCGACGAGGAAGCGCCGCCACCGCCACCACCGCCGGCCGAGCCCGATTTGCTCCAGCCCCTGACAGCCATGACTACGACGTCGTCGGACGATACGTTTGTCTCGGCCTCCTCGGTACCGTCGCCGCAGTCGCCTCGATCCCAGCCCATCAGTTCAGTTAAATCCAGCTCGCGGCTGGCCCACTTATCGGTGCCGCCGCCTTCTCCTTTGCCGCCAACGCCAACGGTCACAACACGACCCGTCGCCACCACCGCCGCCGCCGCCACCACCGCCGCCACCACCGCTGCCACCATGGCTGCCTCGCAGCCCGGGGGCCGTCCATCCTCGGCCCTGGCCGGCCCTCCCGCGCCCCCCCCTCCGCGCCGAGGTACTAATAATCACCACTACGGCGGCAGCCTTGCCCGGCCGTCTAGCACGAACTCGCTCCCGCTGCATCACCTCACCAGCGCCATCATGGCCAGCTCCCTGGCGTCCTCCCGGCTCACGCCCACCAACACTGGCACGGTTGGACATTCCTCCGATCCCCCGGTCTCGCCGCACCTGCCCCTCCCTCCGCAGACTCCCGCTCGCGTCAGGTCTCCGACTCGGATGCGGGAGACGATGCGACGGCCGACCGAGAGCCAGTCGGACGACGAGGCGGCCAAGCTTCTCCGGCGGCGCGGCCGCAGTCGGAACCCGCTGCGGGCGGGCCGGCACAAGCACAAGCACCACGAGGGCGCGCGTAAGCGATGGCGCGACCAGATCACGGACCGCGAGAGGCGCCGCTACGAGGCCCTGTGGGCGAGCAACCGCGGCCTGCTGCTCGGGGGTGGCGACGACCCGGGCGAAGCCGACACGGCCGACAGCGTCGTCAACGTAGTGGTGCGCGACATCTGGAAGCGCAGCCGGCTGCCGGACGACGAGCTGGCTGAGGTGTGGGACCTGGTCGACGCTGACGGGCGGGGGATGCTGGGCCGCCGCGAGTTCGTGGTCGGGCTGTGGCTGGTGGACCAGAGGCTGAAGGGAAGGCGGATCCCGGCCCGGGTCAGCGAGAGCGTGTGGTACAGCGCGGGAGGACCGCTCGGGGTGCAGGTGACGGTGAGGCAGCCGAAGCGGAGACATTGATAATGGGGGCGCACAGGCGCGGGGGGACTCGCTCGAGTCGGATAATACACACATACCCCCGGGCCAGTCTTCCAGGCGCGCGCGGGGGCATGTTTTCCGGATAATAGAGTCCAGGAGTGACTGAGTGGCCCAGCGGTCATATAACCGCGAGAAGTGGATGCGGCCACTGCGCGCGTGGTCGACACGCCCTGCCGGGAATGCCAGAAATGGAAGCGGGCTGGTTTATGTATATGGATATTTTGCCTCTTACATTGCGGCATTTATCTAGGTGGCTGGTTCCTATCTTTATTTCCAGGGCTGCTGGTAGTACTAAATCAAGCAGGATCCGGATTTTACTGCCAGTCCCGCCTCCGTATTTTATCTTGCCTGCTGCTGCCGTTCGTTTTGGTGCTGCTACCGATCTGACGACGGATGGCAATGAGTGACGACGATCGCCAGCCAGCCAGCCGGCCAGAAGGGGGGAGTACCGGATGAGCCCTCGCCCCCTACGCCAATGGCATCATGGACGCTATTTCTTTATCTTGGCATCGGTTTCAATTCAATTTGCAGACGAGGACGTGGTGCTGCTGCCACCGAGGCTCAGATCAAGAAGAGGCCGGGTGGCCCCCACCCCCAACGCCATGAATGCTACTGCTTATTTCTGCTGCCACCGAGGCTCGGATCAAGGGGAGCCAGATGACCGGCCACTTATATGAGGATTATTTGTTCGTCCTGGCCTCGGCCCAAATCAATCTTGCAGACGGCGATGCGGCGCTGCTGCTACCGAGCCTCATCTCGACCGGGACCCGGCCACATCCAGATCCCGGACCAGCCACGACGTCAGATCCGCACACACTCACCTCAGCTGACTATTCGCCGAGCCCATTGCCAAGCACTCGCGCCGAGTACGAGGCCCGCACTGCCGAGACAAGGACATGTGCTGCTACGGGCACGGCGGACCACGCGGCACACCAGAACTTCAATCCCCTGCCGACATGATCCTATCCGCCCCCCCCCGGCACCCGCAAGGGCCAGGTCGCTACGGGGTTGTCGAGTTATTGTCACGGCATATATCTATATCACTGGCTGACCGATGGCCGAGTAGCGTTCAGTATCCAAGTCCATGTCTATCTGTTGCCTAAGGAAGAAACCGCACGAGACAATTAGCCAGGCAAGGTCGGAGAACACGAACCTAAAACGAAAAGATTCAAAGCGGAAATTCTAGTCCCAATCAGAATATCAGACTCAGATTCAGATTCGACATCAGAACCAAAAATCAACAGCAGAATCAGAATCAACTCAAAATCAGAATCAGAACAAAACCCAGAGCCAAAATCAGAACCAAAATCAAAACCAAAAAGAGATGAATAGAAATCAAACCCAAAGGGAAAAATTCATAAGAATAGCAGAAGCAGCTCTGAATCGACGAAGCGGACAGGAATGTCTAATCGTATCCAGCATTTCTCCCAGCAGCCTCGTCTCGGTTTCCACTTAGCAAACCGCACCTCTTACTTTTCACCCCTCCATTCCGTCTCTTTCTTTCTTTCCGCTCAGTTGTATATTCGGCCGCTGGCTTAAGCATTCCGGTCCTGGCTGGCCGCTGGAGAAGATCGGCCGTTCGCAGAAGAAGATCGGCTTCTCGCCGGAGAGCGGTGTCGGCCAGAAGGGGTGGTGGTCGGCGCAACACTGTCTTTCGACCCGCGCGGGAGAGAGGTGAGTCTGCTGGCGGTGGTGGTCGCCGGTGCTGGAGAAGATAGCCTGTTCGCGGAAGTGGCGGGTCGGCCAGTAGTCGCCCCTCCTGGAGAGGATCGGCCGCCTGCAGAAGAGTCGGGTTAGCTGGCGGTGGAGGTCTGTGTCGTGCTACGCACAGGAGAAACTCCGAATCTAAGGAGGGGGCTCTGATCCATACCAGACGTTTGGGGCTTATTCAACCCGACCGGAGAGGACCCCCCTTGGCCTTGCATTGTCGTGACGCCCGGATCCACATTGCTCAAGCTGGTGGCCGATCGCGGTCGAGCCTGAACGCTCTGATCCTTCCCTCCCTGAGGCTGTAGCCTTTTCCCTCGCCGACTGTCTATTTCATTGTCTCGCTTGTCCCGCTTCTTCAACGAGATACCCTGCACCAAGCACTTCTTAAAACCCACAGGCAATACAGTTCTGGGGAATCCATATAGCTTCTCGCCTTTATTGTGACTCTTGTAATACTTGTGTTCTTCCAGATTCGAGACGTCATCTTGGGACGGACGTAGGAAATACAAGTGTTCTGGCACCAATGTGCTACCAGGACTCAGGCTCCGATTCCTATTGTCGGGATTTTCACCCCAACGTGGGGGACTCTCACTCGGCCATGTTTTGACGGAAGAATCCCCCTGACTGGAAGAGCTAGAGAAGCTGCGGCTGGCCCCCTTGACCGGGTTGCGGTTCAACTGGCGGCCTCGAGATCTATCGAAGCCTGAATCGGAATGAATGTCGCTCGTATTTGAGCTGGGGCGCTGGGAGCCTACCGGGCTACTGGAACGAGAGCGGGGTGCACCGGCGACATTTTCAGGGCTAGAGGGGCCCGCATTCGAGCTGAAGCTCGGGGAATTTCCTCGGGACGAGGACTGGGGGCTGAGGGAAGGACGGTGGGATAGACTGATCCTATTGTTGGGGTCAGTGCGCGGTTCAATGATGACGTAGTCCGTCAAGTCCTCTTTGCTGGTGCTCCGGCCCTTGCTGGGGCTTCGGGCGCTGTTTGGACGTTGGTGGACGAAACCGGGGACATATTTGGAGCTATCGGCGCTCCTAGGCCGTTCGCCACCCTGGGAGCCATTGGCATCCGAGTACGGCAATTCCTGCCAGGTGGACATCCTGCTCGGGAGATAATAACTTGGTAAGATAGTTTGGGTGGTGCGGGAACGAAGATGGCAGGAATTGTGAGATGCAGGGGAAGAAGGCGTGGTGAGTGGTGATGATGAGAGCTTTGAGAAGAAGGGGCATCGTTATTTATATGTACTCGAGTCATGCCCCCACCCCACCCCAGTGCTCCACCTCCACCTGCTCCTCCTCCGCCTCCCCTCCGTCTCCTCTTCCTCCCCCCTTCCCTCCTCCTCCTCTCTTTACCCGTCTCACCCAGCCCACGCGGACTCGGGTCCTTGAGCTCTTGGTCCCCCCTCCCCCCCTTCCCCCCCGCGCTGCACTGCCCCCCGGGCCGGGTTTCCCGCTCGGGATATATGATTTCAGCACCGATAGTGTTGCGGGGGGCGGTTTTCCCTGACCAACGTGACATCCATCCACCCGGCCGCAAGCGCAGTCCACTGACCACAGCGTGGCGCGGCCGCGTCGCATCAGTAGAAGAGACGATAGGTCGGCCCAGATAGCCACCCCCGACTGCCTGCCGCCCTCCTGTCCCCCCGCTCGCCTGACTGGCCCGAGGGTCCGATCACCAACCGGCCACCCACTCCTTCACTTGCTTGAGAATCTGCACAAAAACGAGTCAATCACCGCGCAGAGCGGGCGGCCGTACAGCCCCAACGGCGGCCGCCTCCCCGCTTTCGAAACTCTGGACCGCTACCCACCCGGCCCACCAGGCTCCCCGCCCGCGAGAGCCTATTGATTCGTTTTTCTCCGCCGCTGGCTGGCTGACTGGCTGGTTGGTCGGCGATTCCGACCCGACCGCCAATCGGATCGGTAGTCTGCGATGGGTTTTCCGCGACTGCACGCATGCCGTTGGGGCGGGTGGCCAAGCGCGCCCTAGCTGGGTCCCCACCGGGCCCAGGCACTGAGAGGGGCCGCAGATCAGAGATAAGGAAGGCAGATGAGAGAGAGGAAGCGATAGAGAGAGAGGTAGAAATAGAGAGAGAGGTAGAAATAGAGAGAGAGGTAGAAATAGAGGGAGGGGAAGGGAGAGAGACGGAGAGAGAGAGAGGTTCGCGCTCTGGTTCGGCCATCCGTGATGGCGCACGGCGGACACTAAAGTGAGGGACCGAGGTCCGCCCTCTAGCTGGGCCATCGATCCGTAGTGACAGAGCCGACGCCGCACAGGCCAGAGACCAGAGGCGAGCCTCCGGATCGAAATCAAGAGAGGCGAGAGCCGAGTTCAGCCGGCTCGGTCGCCAGCGGGGAGGGCGACATCTGGTCCCCGGTCGGGCCCCCCAAGATTGCATCTTGCTGTTCCATTCTGACGTCCCGGCCCAAGGTGCCGGTGCGAAGACGAATACATGCCAAGTACCCAGCTTCCCTTGTCGGAAATCATCCCTACGGAATCGTCCCAGTGTCAGTTCATGGCTGCCATTAACGGGCCTGCGTAGAGGAGAGATGAGGCGCGAACCCGTTTTTGCGCTTCCCCCCAGCCGGATCGATCTCCACCAAAGTCGACCGCTCCGGCGCTGGCGCGCAGGCGGTGGGGATGGGCGCTCAGTCGGGTACTTGGGCGGGGGTGGGTCGGTGTGCGCAGCCGAGCGGGATTTTCCCCATCTTCTAGGTCGGACCCGCCTAGCCAGGCGAGCACGCGAGCCAACGACAGCCGGGGGACAGCCGGGATCACGATGGGCCCGAGTCCTAACCGAGGTCTAGAGAGCTCGCGCGCTATCGGCTAGACCCCGCTAGGCCGAGGGAGGGACAGGTCCGCGATCCAACTCGCTCTTCAGCAGAGCGGCAGAGGCAGAGAAGTAGGGCGTTCGCAAGCGCAGGCCGGGCCCGGGCAGGCAATTGAATGAGGTGTCGCAGGCAGAGCCAGGAGTGATGCATCTGCTCCGCCTTGGTCGGGCTACGGCCCCAGCCTTCTCCTCTCCCCCGTTTCCCTCCGCCGCCTCCTCCTCCTCCGCCCCATCATCCTTCTCCTCTTCCTTCGGCTGGAAAATAGACTGGTTCTCTTGTGCTTTCGTCCTGCTCCTCGTCGCCGCTTGCAGCCGCGTCAGGTGTCCCCGGTAGGACGGCAGCATTCGGACGCCTTGTGAATCGGCAAACATCCTTATCGCAAGAACCTACCCCGCATTCTTAACCATCTGACTCCAACCTCTCATCTTTTTCATCTATGCGAGGTTGCTCAAGGTGCTTACACTTGTACACCCGGTTAAAGCTGTTGGGCTTGGTCATATCCCGGCGCGACACGGCCATGATTACGCTCTGGGGCGGATGGCCAGCCCTGGCACCCACCACTCTCCAAAACGGGGTAGGGTGATGGGCCGCATAATCGTCTTCCTGGTATAGGAGAGATCACTCGTCCTCGGAGAAAGGCTCGATCTCTTGTTTCTTGAAAAAAAAACAATCTCAACCTGCCAACGGACTGTAATCACTCTCTTGGTCATGAGCATGGGACCGGTACCGCCGGTCGTAATCTCCGAATCATACCCCGCCAGGTCTCGTCAGCAAGTCGACGACGTCGGCTCTTCGTCTGTCACTCAGATCCCCAGCAACCGGCACCGTCGACTGGGTTTGGTGCCCTGCAAGACGGCGGCAGCACCGCGCATGACTGGCTACCTTCCCCGTCTGCGACGGCCTGGCCGGAACATGCAAGTCTCCGGCGGCTGCGGCCGTAACCAGAGTCCGAAACCGAGGAGGGAAGCGCGTGATGGAAGTGTGCCCCGCCACGCCACGCCATGGCCGGCGAAGGCAGCGCCAGCCGGAGGAAGGCGACCAGCCCAGGCTGCATCAAGAAGAGTGCACCACAACCCCCACCGTTGGTCGCCTGAAAGGTCAATGTGATTGGACGGGCCCGGCCTGAGGGGTCGGCCATGACTCGCAGATAAGAAAACCCTAACTGCGGCCGTCACGGCTATCCCGCCCCCATCACACACAGTCACCGCCACCGCCACCGGCGACTCCTCCTCGTCCTCCACCACTCCCCTCCTCCTCCGCCGCCGCTGCCGCGCATGCGCAAGGGGCGCACACACGCAGAAGAAGAAGAAGCTGCACTCTCTCGGACACGCCATCGGAATCGGGCCAGCGCCTCGCCTCGCCTCCCCAACCGGCCCCTGCTCTGTGCGATCGGCAGAGCAAGAACAACAGGGCCTAGGGTCATCCCAGGAGGGGAAGATGGGAGGAGGGGAGACGGAAGACAGGAGCGGCAAAAAAAATTAAGAGACCCCTGCTCCGACGACAACAGCAGCCGGCGCGCAGCGAGGCAGAGCGAGGCAGAACGAGGCAGAACGAGGAAGAACGAGGCAGAAGCAGAGTCGCATCACCAAACGCCTCCTGCTTTCAACCATGCAATGCAGTCATCAGTGGCCGGCTGAGCTGAGGGGGCTGGTCTCTCTCTCCCTCGTCGCGTCAGACGCGCATGTCGTCACCCCTGTATCATGTGCGACCGAGATTCATGTGTAGTTTCTATCGGGTACTCTTGTCGTCGGTACGCCACAACCTAAACTTTATCCTTCCCACCGTGCCACCGTCCAGGATGCTGTATACCGGCCCTCGCGGCGTCAAACAAGCTTGTTTACATACATCAGCCATGCCTTTCCTTCTCTGGGATAAATGCGGCTCGGTGGCATGGCAATTTGCTCCGACTTCCACCGCCGTTATCGCCCACCTAGTACGTGCGAAATCAAAGAAAGTAAATAAAGGGGGGGGGGACGAGATAGGGGGAAGGACAGTTGGAGGGATCAGTTTTACTGAATACGACGCGGAGCAGCAGGACAAGTGCCCCGCGCGGCACAGTGGCGTGGCCGGCCATCGTAGTCTGCCAAAGGCTGTGCCGGGCCATCGCTGATTTTTTTCCCGTCTTCCTCCCCCTCTACGCGCTCACACGCTGGCTACAGATTTGTTGGGGGCCACCGACCGACCACCCTGCTACACAGTTGAGCCGGGACCTTTCAGGGGCAGACAGGCCAGAGCTGCCTCGGGGCAAGTGCCATGCCAACCCGCTATCGGCAACTCGGCCGCATCCCGGTAGGCTTCCCCTCGGCCGGTGACGAGACGAATTCAGAAGGGCGGAATGGCCAAGGGGCGGAAGGATGGTGTGGGAAGCTAACCGCGAGGAGATAGCCGAGAAGGAAGACCAGCTGGATTGCGGACCACAATGCGGCGAAAAAGGAGGTAATTCCCGATGGGTGATGGGGGCGCGTGTGTTCACATCACCGGTCGGCGGGCCGGCCGACATCCCGCTGGCTTATCCTCGTTATGTCCGCTGGCTTACTCTTGTTATGTCCGCTGGCATGGACCCGAGCGGTTGCTGGGAAGACGCGGGCTAGCCGCGGGGCCGTGCTTCTGACCAATAAGCTGGATGCCGGCCCTCTCTCTCGGCCATACATGTGTGCTCGAGCGTTCTGCGGATCTCAAGGGCCGCCCCTGGCCTGGATTTCCAACAGCTTCACATCAGCCCCCCCCGCCCCCGCCTCCGCCCCCCGCCCCCGGCCCCCGCTCGCCCGTCCGCCCCGCAAGGGAGTCCCCCCCGCAACCCCCTCTCGACTCCCCTCGCCAGATGATGTGGTACTCGAGCCGCCCAACTTCGACGTCGGCTCCGTCGGCCCGGGTAGGGGAGAGCGTGATAGATGGGCGGGGCTGCGCTGGCACTGCCGGGTGCGCAACTGTTTCACACCCTAGATCAGAACGGCGACCTCCCCCCCCCGAAAGACAGGAAACCAAGATGATGGACAGGAACTAGGTTCCGCTACGCGTTCCGCTGCTGGGATAGCGCGCCGACGGCCAGTGCTTGACGCAGTCGGATACTGATGTAGATATCGCCTAGCCAGATGCCAACATGTGACCCAGCCCGTGATTGAGGTCCTTGGGCCCCTTGGTCCCTCACGACGGACGAACCGGACCAGGCCTCCCGGCCGTGCCTCTGGCTCCCAGGATGGGACCCCCAGCACTCTTTCGTTTTAGCATCTCGGCTCGTCGCCGGGTCGAGGCATCACGGCGCGTGCTGGTGGTGGTGGTACCAGTGCTGGTGCTACCGCTTGCTCGACCCCGCGCGGAGAGATTGGTCTCACCTATGCGCCCAACCTCTATGGGCGGTTGATGAGTGTTCAGAAGATTATGCAACAGTAGCGGGGGGCGGTGATTTGTCTAACCTACGGCAGGCAAAGGTACGACGCAGCAGAATCAAGGAATGTAGCGACCTGGGCCAGGCCCGAGGACGAGTACGGGTGTATAAAAGAGCATCTCCCTCCTGTCTCCCTTCCCCTTCCGCGTCGGCACATTATCCTCACCCCCTCCCATCCCCTTCGTCTGCCGTACTCTCCCCTACAGCATTCTCCTATCATTCTCCTTCTGAGCCCCCTCCCTCTCCCTTCTCTCCCCCTTCGCCCGCCATCTCCCCGAGTCGTGTGCGACCAGCACTGAAGAGAAATCGCGGAAAGATGGCCGTCGGCTCTCTGCTCGTCCGGCTGCTGCTTCCCTCGCAGCGCAGGCGCAACGAGAGGCCCCAGAAGGCCCACTCCCCGTTGACTCCGCTCTCCCCTCTGGCGCTGCCGCCCCCCAAGCGCGTCGCCGTCGATTCGACATCCCCCCTTCCCCGCGGCCCTACCCCCGCTGCTGCTGCCCCTGCTGTTGCTGCTGCCCCTGTTGCGGCGGCGGCGGCAGAGGCTGCTGCTGCTTCTGCTCCTCCTGCTCCGGCGCGTGTCCTCTCGGTGTCAGTACCGGGCACCTCCGCCGTCGTTCCGGCCGGCGGCCCACTCGGCGAGACCGCGCGCCGCGACAGCAACTCGACCTGCTCCAGCGCGTCGACGGCCCGCACCGCGGCCACGGCCGATGCCGAGGACTGGCTGGTCGCCTCGCCCGCCAGCTCGGTCGGCGTCCACCTGGACGGACCGGGCCTGTGGGAGACGCTGGAAGGTGCGGGCCGGCGGAAAGTGTCGTTGCCGGACCTGTTCTCGTCCATCATGGCGACTGCGCCGGCCGTCTGCCCGAACTTGGAGGTGGTGAGGCCGAGGTCGGAGGAGTATATCGACAGGTCGGTAGACCCGGAGACAGGTGTAGACATGTACCAGCAGTTGGCTGTGTGAATTTGGTGCCGGTTACTGACACCATCTGACATTCGCAGGTGCTGGAGCTTTGACGAGAAGGCACGGCATAATAATCACATGTTGAACGTCACTCTCCTGGCGGCCATGTGGGTGCCCCATGCCGACGAGGAGACCCTCCTTACCATTACCGACTTTACGCACTGGCTCTTCTATTTCGACGACCGTGAGTGCCCCCCCGAGGCTCCTCCCTGCCAAGGAAGTTGGGACCGGCCCGAAAGTAGTGATTGGCCCCAGCTGACCGGCCGGACCAGAATTCGACGAGGGCCATCTCACGACCGATCACGAGGCGGGTGTCGCCGAGGTCAAGCGCACGCTCGACCGGCTGGAGGATGGGGCCCCCTTCTGCTCCGCCGAGGAAGACCCGTACGGGCACGTCTTCCAGGACGTCTGGCACCGGTTCAAGAAGGTTGGTTGGCTCTGCCCCCCACTGCTCATCCGACCTCGGCCGACCACGCCAGACTGACATGTACCTCTCTTCTCCCAGCGGGCGGCCAATAAAGACCTTGAGCGGCGCTATATCAAGTCTCTCTATGACTACTGCGACGGCGTCCTCCACCAGGTCAAAGTTCTCGGCAGCGGGACCCCCATTACTCCGGAGCAGTACCTGGCCCTCCGCCGGGTCACGGGCGGGATCTACCCGTGCTACGCCATGCAGGAGTACTGCCACGGGATCGATCTTCCGCAGCATGTGATCGACCACAAGTCGATTGCGATCTGCGAGGAGGTCGCCATCGACATCACCATTCTGTGGGTGTCTCCCCACCTATTCCCATCCCATCCCATCCCACGCATCATCTCTCCCTCGTGGCTCGCGGCCCGCCCCCACTTCCCTCGCGACGCTCACGCTAACCAGCCTCCCTGGGCCGACAGCCACAACGAGATTCTGTCGTACAAGAAGGACCTCCGGAATAAGTTCCCGTTCAACCTGATCATCATCTATTCTCAGATGTACGGCGATAGCGAGCAGCAGGCCATCGATCGGATCGACGGCATGCTGGCGAACTGCTTCCGGCGCTGGTACGGCGCGCTGGTGGAGCTCCCGACGTGGGGGGAGAAGATCGACCGGGACGTGCTGCGGTACCTGGACATCTGCCGGAACTTGGCGCTCGGCAGCCTGCAGTGGAGGTATGTGCCGTGACTGGCCGCATGGTGTTCGAGTTGTGCTAACGGATGTTGTGTAGCTTCCAGTGCGGGAGGTACCTGGGCGAGGACGGACCGGCGATCCGGGCGACCAGGGTCATGTCGCTGCCGTAGACGTTTTGGACATTTTGGACATTTTGTGGGGCTCGGCCGAGTGGCCCACGATCCGGGTGGCCGGGGTCATGCCGCTGCCGTTGGCATCTTGGACATTTTGTAGGGCTGGCCGGAGTGGCCCTGCCCTCTCTTCTTGTTCTTCTCGCTTTTCTTTTTATTCCTCTTCTTCTTGTAGATCTGGATATCGTTTTTCTCTCTGGGCGGAGCTCCCTGATAGGGGATTTTTCCTCTCGTGGGGTATGACAAGTCATCGGGGGGTGTTCGCATGCATATATTTTCGCTGTTTCTCGTCCGCAGTGTAGATATCTCGTGGAGGTGCGCGGCCGGATCGGGTGGACGCGGGGCCTGACATGACGTCGACGCGATCGGGCTTAGGACCCGATCTTGGTCGTATTTACCATCACTGTTCCATTTCAAGCACCTGTTGCCCTTCCCGCCACGTGCTTCAGCCGGTCCTCAAGGCGAGGATCAATCAGTCGGCGCTCGTCAAGTTCGATCCGATCAGATGGTCAGCAGACTCGTAGCTGGAGCCTGCTCTGTCCCGGCCATGTTTCCCCAGGATGGATCATGGCCGAGCTGTGAATATTCTTGAACCCTTTTTTTTCCTTTCCCCGACAAGGTGCCGAGGATGGGAATTGCCTGCTCCTGTGCGTGCCCCGCGGAAGTCGGCGCGTCACGGAGCTGGGCACGTCAGCCCCTCAACGGGGTAGCAGCAGCGCAGCCGCAGCAGTCTCTCTCATTTTAATGACCGACCGCGCTACAGCCGCCGCTGGGCGCGAACCACCTCCAACCACCTCCGTGACTGATTCGCTCGGTCGAAGGGCAAGGATGCTGACGTTATCACCCTCAGCTGCCGACTGGCTGGGTCTTGGCTCTTGGGCCTCAGCCGTGTCTACGGCGGGAATCTACCGGCGCACGGGCACGGACGAGAAGACCGGGCATCTGGCTCCACTCTCAAACCAGTGACGCCGCCCTGGCGGCTGAAATAGAGAAAGGTCGAGTCTATGGAATACAATTACCAACTACATGCGCATGGCGTATACTGTAAGAAATTCCGTCCCAACAGGCAACAGCCCCCTCTCCTTCTCGCCCCCCATCTCTTACCACGCCTGCACCCTCTACTATCTACCATTCCACCCTCACCGATTCCTGTTTGCTATCTGGTTGACCAACATCCCCCCAACCGTCGAGGCAAACGCGTTGCGGCCCGCGTGCCGGCCCGGGTGGGCCGGGTCGCGGGTCGCCAGGCCGGCATCTATGGCGGCGGCCCCGATGCTCGTGGCCGCGACGCGGCCAATCATGTTCGAGCTATTCGTCTTCCGGTCATTGCGGCCGCGGAAGATCTCGACCGCGCCGGCGATCAGGCCGGTGCGCAGGGCCTGCCAGGCCGGATCCGCCGACTTGGCGCGCTGGGCCGGCAGCTTGGCATCGCGCCGCCGGTCGCCGCCGGGGTGGTGGTGGTCGGCTTCGTGGTAGTCGAGCCGGTGATGGGCCCCCCCTGCACGGCGCCGATCCCAGTCGCGGCGGGAAAAGTTGTCCTCGCCGAACTCGTCGTCCGAGTCGAGATCCGAAGAGACGGAGGATGACCGGCGGCCGGGTACTTTGTGGCCGTGCCGGCCATGGCGGCTGTGGCGATGCGCACGATCATGGTGGTGGTGGTTGCTGTGGTCGTGGCCGTGGTCGTGGTGGCCGTGGTGGCGGCCATCATTGTGGTCGCGTGCCCCCGCCCGCCGGGGCGGATGAGCCGGCGCCATATGCTCGTGCGGCATCGAGGTCCATCGGCCGGTGGCGCTGCGCGATCGGGGCTGGAAAAGCTCGACGTCTCGAGAGCCGGCTGGTCCGCCGCCGCCGTCAATGGCCCGGCGTGCCCGGCTGCGGCTGCGCCGGAAGGGATCCGGCTCGGCGAAGGAGGCGCGGCGCCGGCCCGGGTTGTTGGCGCGCTCGACCGGGAATCCGTACTCGTACGGGTAGCCGGCTCGCTGTCCCGCCATTGCCATGGTTGGGGCGGGGAAGGAGGTGTGGTGGGGGGCTTTGAGAGGGCAAATATATATCTGGATGATACCGGAATGATACCACGCTCCGGCGTCGGTTCTGGTCGGCTGCCTGGACACGCAGAAAGCTTGGTCTTGATGGATCAAGACTCGTGAAAAGACCAAGAGTGGTTGGTCAGAGTAGGGGCTCCCTCCTTTTGTGGTTCGGCGCCGTCGGCCAGGTCATTAAATACTCGACCGAGCCGAGGGAGGGAGGAGGCTATGTCATAGCTCCCACCCCACGCCGAGGCGACCAAGGTCGCCGCAGCATCTCCACTAAAAAAATCCGAGGACGGACAGAGACAGACATCACCGGGCGTCTGCCTCATCCGACTTCTTCCCGCTGCGCCGCCGGCCGGCGATGTCATTTACGGGGGTGGGGGTGCCTGACTGCCCCCATCTGCCTGCCTATCCTGCTGCCTAGGCGTGCCTGGTGTGCCTGCTGTGCGGGTGCGCGGAGAGATGAGGGTCCTCTCGGCCAGCCCTAGCTGTGTGTGTGTAGCCGGGCGGGGTGGCGAATCGTCGTCCTCACCCACCCGGGGTCGCAGCAAGCAGCAGCAGCAGCAGTGTAGTAGTTAGTGGGAGGGAAATCGACTTGTCATACTGTAACCCTCCCTCGCGGTCCCGGCCCACTATATCCTCCTCTACCACGGTGGGTGGGTGTGCGGACGGGCGGGAGCCGCACCTGCAGCCAGACGGGCGCCTGATGGGCTTGCCCGGTTGACTTCCACAGCCCCCCCGTGTTCGCCGATCGCGTGCGAGCGATGAGGTCACGCCCTGCGCCCGGCTGCGCCCGGCTGCCGCCCGCCTCCGGTCTGGTTTCTGTTTCTGCCGGCGGTTTTTTGCGTGCTGCGCACTTGCGCGCCCGCGCGCACCCACACGCACACGGGCGAGCAGGCCGCGGCATGTGGGATGTGGGATGTCGGATGCGGGAGGCGGCGCAACGAGGGACGAGGACGAAAAAAAAGAACGTCCGGTCGGGTGGTGTAACAGACAGGGGTTACCCAGAGGCGGGGCACGGCAATGATGCGCGTGCGCAAGGGATGGAGAACAACATCTTCCTCAGAGAGGGTCGATGATCACCAGAATGCGCGTCAGGCGTGCGTCATCCAGCCAGAGGGGAGCGGAGGTGGCCTGACGTCGGCTGATTCGGCTCTGAGTTAAATTCTCTTTCCACCTCGTTTTTTGTCATTCCCAGTTTGCAGTCTGGCGCCGCGTGCGAGAGCGCATTCCGACACGTGGCCCTTGGCTGGAGCGGGGGACCTGTAGTTTCGGGGACAATGTCTAGATGGGCCGGCCGAAAAGACGATTTTCTGGTTCTTTCTTCAGGGCCGGCCCGGGTTTGCAGCCAGTCTCCTCCTCTCGTCTGGGACTTTGCCACTCGTCACGCGAACTGACGACCACCGGCGGCAGCGGCGGCAGCGGCAGCAGCAGCAGCAGCAGCAGCAGCAGGAGCAGCGCACACGGATCGCCGACCATCCTACCCAGCAGCAGCAGTGCCCGTCCGCTATCTCTGCGGTGGCAGGCCAGCTCACGTCAAGCCTCGCCCCCCTGTTCCCCCGTTCCCGATTCCCCGTTCCCCGTTCCACGGTCCACGTTATCCGTTCCCGCCGCCACGCTCGCGCTTAGCCCGCGCGCGCCGTTTGGCCGGCCAGAGATCCGGCCGCCGCTGAGGGGTTCTTTAGATATGGCTCTGCTCTGCCGCCGCCGACCTTGATTTGCCCCCCCGCTCCCCATCGGGCTAGGCCAGAGGCTCCGCTCGCACGGCGGCGCGGGCGGCGCACCAAGATCTGAGCCATGCAGATCACCAACTTGGGCGGATACGGGGAACAACGTCATAGCGAGGGAGAGAGGCAGAGGAGAAGAGCGTGCTGGCGGGATAATTCCGCCATCCCGATTCCGGGCTAAGCCTGCGACGGCGCACTGGAGCCCAGCTTTTGTTTTTGCTCGCCGGGAATGATTCAACTTGTATGGACAATACTCCTAAATTCGAGTCGTTTATTAATTATGAGCAATGAATTAGACGAGTGACAAGCGGATGGGAAGCCGCGGCTGAAATATAAATTTACGGATGCTCTCAAGTGTCGGGCCTTTTTTACTGGCGTGGTTTTTTCTCAAATCCAACTGATCCCATTTGATTGGCAATGTGGACAACCTTCTTATCCGGTGAGGAGTGTGCGGGAAACGGAAGGGGGAGGGGGTGGTGGCAACAACAAGAAGGGCCCAGACCAGGTGCCGGATCCGGGAACCCGGTGTTGGCACTCTCGACCAAGATTTCGCCGGGTCGCGATTAAAGTTCGCATTCCCAGGTGCCGAGTCCGCCGGTCACAGAGGCCTCATGAAACAGGAGATTAGGACCCGGACGTTGAGTAGGAGCCGGCGTGGCTTACGTAGAAGCAGATATAAACTTGGATCTACTCCCGTACATCGAGGGGAGTGTGTGTGTATATGTGTTTTAAACGCCGTCAACGCGTATACGTGGTGGCATCTACGATGGGCAACTCGGGCTGTGAGGCAGGCCGGCCTCGCCTCCGCGAGAGATGATTCGGACAGTTACGGAGGCGGGAATGACCAGCACCCAGCTTCTTTACGTGAGTTCCCCCCCCTGGTCACCTCCAGGAACGGCGTTTTTGGAGGGCGCGCCTTCCCTCTCCTCCCCTCCTCCTCTCCAGATCCGCCGTCGCCGCCACTTGCCTCGTCTCTCCACTCCCCGACTCACCTTCGACACCATCTGCTATCTTCTTCCTCTCCCTCCTCCTCATCCTCCTCCTCTCCCCCCCTCCGGCCTCGCCTCCAAGACGAACGGCCAATATGAGAGAGAGCCAGCGGGAAGAGTCACTACAGCTGATGAACAATCTTCTCTGGCCGCTGCGATCCGTCCAGTCCCTAGCGCTCATGACCCTCGCCACATCCACGGGCCTGACGACCAGGCGCGCATGGCAAATGAGCCGGCCCCAGGACATGGAGCCGATCGCGGCCTTTTGCGCGGTGAGTACCTTTGTAGCCGGGGGGGGGGGTGGCCGAGGACGGCTGGCTGATATGAAGAGGGAGAAAAAACGGCAAAACACCAGTCGAGCCTCAGCCTCACGTATCTGATGCTCACCTGGTTCAGGTGGAGGACCGCGTTCTTCTGCATTGTGCTGGACGGGTTGATCCTGGTCGTGTCCGTCGCGACGACGGTCTGCATCGCCAAGCCGGTCCGGGAGACCAACTGCTACCTGATGCCGAACCGGCCCGGCGAGGGCTCCGGCCCGTACCCGCCGCCGCCCGACGGCGGGCCCAGCACATTGGACGCCCGCCAGGCTCCGGACTGGCCCGGCACCGACCGGGAGACATGCTACGCTGCCCAGGCAGACTTTGTGCTTATCCTCATTCTCGCCATCACCTATTTCTTCTCCACCTCGCTCCTGATCCCGATGTGGAGGCGCAGCCGGGTGGTCGGGATCCAAGCCCGGCACACCAAATACGAAGAGAGTCGAAGATTGTCGGCGCATCATCCGGCCGCTTGGGACAACCGGGCCGGGGCGGAGGAGCGGGCTGTCGCGAAGAGCGGGCGCGAGCCGTGGCGCCCTCCTGTGTACCACCGGGTCAAGGTCAAGGGCAAGCACATGAAAAAAAAGGGGGGCGGCGGTTGTTTTGAGTATCCCCCGCTCGCGGCGTACGCTACCAAGCCCCAGCCGAGACTGGGACCACAATTGCAGGCCAGGATCTAGGAGTAGGAGATCGGGTGGGCTGGAACGAAGCTGGGCGGGAAATCGGGCCTGTAACTCCAAACGCGGGCCCTCGAGAAGGGTCGTCTTTTCCCCTTACTTAGCCTTGTTAGATATTAGATACTTTCTCGATAGTAATATAGGCTCTGCCCTGCCGTCCATGGTTCTTTTACCGGTAGAGCGCCCAATTCGATCCGGGCTATTTCCTTTGCGGTTTTGCTAATACCGGCCAGCGCGCAACTGCGTTTGATCATGTGCCCCCCCCCTCGATACCCTATCGCTTATTACCACCGGATCTCTCGCGTCGGGAGCTGCGGATTGGGGAGGTACGGGTCCGATATGGGAGGGACATGAGACGGGGGAAGAAGCGTAGGTGCAGAGTTGGAAGGGGTATGAACTGAAATGGGGAAAGAAGAGCAGGTACGGCAGAGCTGGGGGGCCTGCACGAGGCCGGCAAGGTGGTCGATGCTAAAAAGAAGGTGGCGCCGGCGAAAATACACTCGGGCTCTGCTTTGTTTGGCATGCGGTAGGAGGTGCCCGGAGATGGCGCGGACGGCGCGGACGGCGCGGACGGCGCGGATGGCGCGGGCCGCTCTCCTCCTCTCCGGCTCGCGACTTGACTGCCTGACTCTCGCCGGCCCCCCTGTCCTGAGCTCAGGGTGAGACAGGACTCGGCTCAGCTCTGGACGATCCGGCCCTCAGTGACGTCATGGCATCGCCGCCTCGTTCATCGACCGGGGGGGAGAAGGAAGGTACCACCGAGGGATGAGACCACCCACTCACTCGGAAGCGGACGGGCGAGCACACAGCGCCCTCTCCCGCCCTCGGCCGATTCCTTCTCTTCGCGTCTCGTTTCTGCACCACTCACATCGGCCAGCCACCACGGCGCTCACGTTCCGTCAACCGAGACACGGGCTCTCTCTCCCAGCCAACGGGGGTGATCTGCGCGACGCACGCGCGCGTGGCTCAGTGCCCTCCCCTCTTGCGGTACAGTAAGTAAAAGTACCGCCATGACCCAGCCATGCCGCAGGCCCCTCGTCGTCGACATCCCATGGGATAGACAGTCAAGATAGACATATCTTGTGATCGAACGAACATCAAAACAGCCGCCATGGCCCGCCTCCTGCTCTGTGCTCTGCTCGGCCTCGTCATGGCGCATGTGGGGTAAGGAGTACTCCCCTCTGTGGTTTCTTCTCTGGTTTCCTCTCCGCTCGGCGCGCCCAGCTCACAGCTCTCTCTCTATTCCCCCAGTGCGGTGGCGATTGTCCCCACCCAGTCCCCCGCCACCCTTGGGCACCATTGCCGCCACGGACTCAAGACCGTGACCAGCACCGTCATCTGCCACCTCCCGTTCTGCCCGGCCCAGCCGACACCTCTGCCGACGTGCAGCGGGCACGAGACGACGACTCCGGCCGCCATCGCAGAGGGCACCACGACCACCGACCTGGCCGACTGCGTCGTCACGGTGGCGCCGGATAGGACGTGCCCTGGGTGCCCGATCCGCTGCACCGTCGCTCCGGCTTGAACGGGCGAGCGGCGGCGGCGGCGGCGGCAGCAGCAGCAACAGCAGCAGCAGGAGCAGCAGCAGGAGCAGCAGGAGCAGCAGGAGCAGCAGGAGCAGCAGGAGCAGCAGCAGGAGCAGCAGCAGCAGCAACAGAGATCGGGGGTGGTAGAGAAGTGACAGGCAATGGGTGTCCCATCGATTCGAAGGGGAATGGGACTACTGGTACGCTCGCATATCATCGCTGTAATTACTACTACTACTTGAGTAGGCAATCAGCTGCCAACGCACTCGCAGTCCATACTGGCGGGACTGATGACCCTCCTGCTCGATCCAGGCGGCAACAATGCGTATGCCAGATCTCATCAGCCCGTTACGCAAGCGTGTAACGGGGGAGAGAACGCACGGTCTGACATTTCCTCTGGAGTCAAAAAGCCAAGACGGAAAAAACCGTGGTCAGTCGGAGTGGCCAGTCGGTGCCGCCGGTTTCCGGCTCCTCCTGTAACTCGCGGGGATGACTCGCCGCGGATCAGTCCACCACGATGCGCTGCTCGAGCTGGCCGTAGCTGCGGAAGAAGTGCTCAAACAGGCGGACGCCGTATGCGACGTCGCGGGCTCCGGCCGTCTCCCGGATGCTGTGCATGCTCAGCATGGCGTTTCCCAGGTCCAGGGTGCGGACCCCCAGCTCGGCGCTCAGCTTCGGGCCGATGGTGCTGCCGCAGGGCGAGTCGTTGCGGACGACAAAGAGCTGCAGCGGCACGGCCGCCAGGCGGGCGCACTCCTGCACCAGGACGATGCCGGGGCTGTTGGTGGCGTACCGCTGGTTCGCGTTGACCTTGATGACCGGGCCCGAGTTGAGAAGCGGCTGGTGGGAGGACTCGTACTTGGCCGGGTAGTTGGGATGGACCGAGTGGGCCATGTCGGCAGAGATCAGGAAGGACCGGGCCATGGTCTGCTCAAACACGGCGGCGTGGTCGCCGGCCTCGGCCGAGGCGCGGGAGACGCGGCGCAGCACGTCGGCGAGCAGGGTGGAGGCGGCGCCGTGGGCGGAGACAGAGCCGACCTCTTCGTGGTCAAAGCAGACGGCGACGCGGATGATGGCGTCGTCGGTGTCGTCCTTGTCGTCGGTGTCGGCCTTGTCATCCTTGCCGTCGGCGGCGGCGGCCACCGAGGCAATGATGGCAGTGACGGCACAGTAAGTCATGCCGAGGTTGTCGAGGCGCGACGCAAAAATGAACTCGTCATCGAGGCCGCCGAGGCAGGCCGGCTGGGTGTCATGCAGGAGCAGCTCGAAATCGGCCAGGTTGGCCGGGTCGACGTCGAGCCTGGCAGCGACCGCATCCAGCAGCTTGGGGTGGTGGCGCTCGGCCATGGGCGCAAGGGGCTGGAACTCGGCGCTGCCGCCGCCGTCGTCTCGGTCGGCGTGGGCCTGCTCATTGCGCTCCGCGTCGGCGGCCTGGACGGCCGGCAGCTTGGTCTTGTTCAGCTCAGCCTCGGCCAGGCCGGCGATGGGGAACAGGTGGGTCTCCTTGTTGGGGTTGAACTCTGGGCCGCGCTCCAGGTGGATGGCCAGGGTGGGGATGCGGAGCACGGGCCGGGCCAGCTCGACGAGCTGCTGCGTGAAGGCGGTGGTGGCGGGGTCGCGGACCAGGGCGCGGCCGGCGACGGACAGGTCGCGGTCGAACCAGGTGTGCCACAGCCCGCCGCCGTACGTCTCGACGCCGACCTGGCAGAAGCCGGCGCCGGCGCGGCGGCTGGCCGGCTTGACGCGCAGGCAGGGCGAGTCGGTGTGGGCGCCGACAATGGCCGCAGGCCCGCCGGGCTGCCACTTGCGGCCGACCACGAACGCCACGATGGAGGACCCGTTGCGGGTCAGGTAGTACTTGCCACCGGGCGTGATCTTGCCGGCCCAGGCGTCGCGCTCGGAGAGGACGACGAAGCCGGCAGCGGCGAGGCGCTGGCCGGCGGTACGGACGACATGGAAGGCTGGAGGTGGGGGGAAGGGGCCACGAGGGGGGGGGTTAGCGAGGGCCAGCACCAGTATGGGAGGGAGATGGGGAGGGGATGGGGAGAGGAGATGGGGAGGGAGATGGGGAGGGGTGGCAGAGGGCAGAGGGCAAGGGGAGGGCAGAGGGCAAGGGGAGGGCAGTGGCAGAGGGGAGGGCAGAGGGCAAGGGGAGGGCAGAGAGCAAGGGGAGGGCAGTGGGCAGAGGGGAGGGCAGTGGGCAGAGGGGAGGGCAGAGGGGAGAGGGGAGGGGGGGGAGTTGCTCACGCGTCGGGGACGCGTTGACAAAATCGATCAAGTCGTGAGCCATGTTGGCAGCAGCTGCCGTGGAGGCAGCCATCTTGGGGAGAGCCATCTTGGGCAGGAACCGAGCAATGATGGTGGTTGTTTTGTGTTGGGGATGATGAGTGGCAGAGGGCAAGATCAAGGTGGCAGAGGATTCTGCCAGGCAGAAAGGATTTCAGTTCCGGCCAAGAAAACAAAGCAGCTGGGGCCGCGCTGGATGCTGGTTGGCTGGGTGGCACCGGGTCATGAGATGGTGAGTAGGGATGGTCACGACAGTCGCCGACAGTCGACAGTCCTGGTGAGCTGGCGCAGGCCCGCCAGCAACATTGTCGGCCTCTTGTTGTTATCCTCACAGGCCGCGGCTGGCCCCCGAGCCGGCCCTGGGTCTCGGCCTCTCGCGCCCGCATCTCTCCCTTCCCCGCACTTACCCCCAATGGGGAAAATCCGACATGTGGGGCAGGGGGCGGAGCCGGGCGGCAGCCAGCGGAAGAGGAGGAGGAGGGCAGTCAGCGACTGGCTGGCTGGCTGGCTGGCTGGCAAATCCAATGGGCAGATGCTCAGTGGCGCGGGGGCAGATGCTCAGTGGCGCGGGGGCAGATTCTCAGTGGCGCGGGGGCAGATCGGGTTGCCGTGCCGAGACAATGGAGTGGAGCTGGACCATTTGTCCATGCTTGGATGGATCAAGATTCAGGCACAGAAGCTGGCACGATGCCATTGGGTTCCCACGTCCCTTTTGAGCCAGTGGAGCACACCCATGCACGCACGGGCCCACAACCGCACACCTGCGTGCGTACCTATCTTGGTGGTATGGCTGGCTGGTACATCTGGCTGGAGGCAGTGGTGGGAAACAAGAGGTCCGAGCAGTGGGCGGGTGGCCGGTGAGGGTGAGGCGTGGGTAGTGACATGGAAGGGCGCAGTTCCTGTCATGGGTTACACGCTGCCGCCGGCCTTGCCTGATCAGGCCGGGCCGGCCGAGGGCAGCAGAATGGCCGCGCTCCAGCACACCAATCCAGCGGGGGTTGCCTGGCTCTGCTTTGCAAGTCTGCCGCTTTTGGCATGTACTTGCTGTACTGGCCAGCCCTCTCAATGGCCATGCCACTGGGGGGGGCTGGCGCTGGGGGGAGCTGGTCGCGATGCCGTATCAGCTGGAATTCCAATTATACATGCCCATCTGCCAGCTCCATTTGGCCGCTGGTGGTGTTTGTCCTTGGCCCCGGAGAAAGTATTCCAGTGTCATCCTGCTGGCTCTGCTTCTGTGCTGCTGGCTGGACCACTCTACTCCCCGCGGAGGCTGCTGAGGCTGCTGGACTGACAGGTCCCGAGGACTGCTGGCCACTGACTGCGCCACTGGACACTGCTGCTGCTGGGCTGACATTGACATGAAGATAAAAAAATAAATTGAAATTATAAAGTTATAAAGTTATAAACTTATCAAGTTATAAAGTTATGGAATTATAAACTCATAAACTCATAAAATCATAAAATCATAAAATCATAAAAATAAATAAATAAATAAAAATCAAAATAAAATCCGAGGGCGGATTTGGCTAGGGGTACTAAATATAGGATAGTTGTGCTGGCCCTGTCCCGTCCTGTCCCCTCCCTACGCCGGCCGCAATGTGGAATAGACGAATTGACCTCTGTCTGCGGTAGTATGGTTTTTTATCATGTCGCTAGCTAGCTGGCTAGCTGGCCTCAGCGACGTATCATGCTCCCCCGGCCGGTGGTTTATACTTGTCATGCATGCCACTCGCTGCCCGCTGCCCGCTGTCCGCTGCCTGCCAACCTATAACAAAGCGCTCCCTCGGGCATCGCGCCATGACGGCGACGGCCGCGCTGGTGGCTGGCAGTCGTGCCGGTCTTTTCGTGTAGACATGGACGAACAATCCCTCTCGGGAATCTGCCTCCTTCTTATGACGCAGCGCTGTCCCTCGTCACTGCACTCGACCAAGACCCGACCAAGACCCGACTGTCTGCCTTCTTTGGTGTCCTGGCCAAGGGGTAAATAATCCCCCCTTGTTCCGCGCCTGCTCGGCGAAGGATTGAGTACATGGCTCGACCCGTAAAAGACTACGCTCATTCGCCAGTTTCCTGCCTAACCCCAAGCTGACCCAGCGAACACGGACACCACCCCGAATTCTAAATGCCAATGACCAACGTATGCAATGAACCAACCGGTCGGCCAATCCATCAGCCAATCAGTCACCCAATGATTGCAGAAGCAGCAGCAGCAGCAGCAGCAGCAGCAGCAGCAGCAGCAGCAGCGGCGGCGGCGGCCACCCATTCCTGATCCCCCTTGCTTCTGACTGGCCGTCTGGCCTGCAAGGTACCGCCAGCTCTCCACCCCCTCGTGCCTCATGCCCAGTCCGCCCATGCGGCGCAAATCTCCCGCGTCTCCTCGTCGGCTCTGCTCGGCGCATCGACTCTGCCGGCGCACGCCCACCAGGCCGGCCTGCACGCCGGTTCTGTTTGATCAGCCACACCACCCGGCCTGTCACTATCAAGTCCGTGTTGGCCGGCTGCCTGGTGGTGGCCGGGCCCGAGAGGAAAAGACGAAAAAACAATTAAAAAAAACCCCCCCCAAAATCAGTGGCCGCTGCGCTGCTGCCGCCGCCTCAGCTCACAGCCGACATGGTGGCCACCCGACCGGGACAATGTGCTCGGATCTTGCTCCCTACCGCACGTGCGCGCAGCTCAAGAATCCCGGCCGCATGCCACGGCCCCGCGGCCAAGCTTCCCCATCATGGCCCGGCCGGGCGGCAAGCTTCCTCGGCCAAGCGTGGGCCTGGCCGGGTCTGCCTGCGTGTGGGCATGGTGTGCATACGTGCGGTGTCATGCCCGTGTTGTGTCGCGTCGTGTCGGTGGTAGGTTGCCGTGCCTGCCTGCTCGCCTGCCCGGCCCAGCATCACCAGCACCCCCAAAACGTCGCACGCCTGCCGTCGCCGTTGCTCTCTACTCGGACCCGGTGCCGCGGGGGTGTGTTCCATCGATCCATCGCCGCCGGCATGCATCCCCGGGAGGGCCAGCACCAAGCACCCGGCTCGGACATTTCGACCCCTCGGGCCCACCTCTTTCTTGAAGAGAGAGCGAGAGCCGGCCTTGCCTTTTCTTGACCCTACTGTCCCTGGCCACCAGGCCCGAGGAGAAGCGCGAGGGGTGAGGGGCGAGAGGCCAAGGCAGGGGGAGGAGGCGCTGAAAACGTCACACCGTATGACAGC
>JAOYNC020122780.1:4020-26802 GCA_025802115.2 Bertia moriformis
CAATGATCTCTTGACAATTCCAATCTCCCATTGGCTTTTCAACATCTTTGGGTCCGTGATAACCGAGCAGATCCTTCCATTGCGGGTCGCGGCCCGAACCAATTGAAGCGTCCACTCTCCATTGTGTATTCGATGCGTTTTTCATCCCAATAAATTGTTTGTCAAACCCATGGAGGGGTGTTCGCGGCCTTCCATTACGATGAAGTCGCCGGTCCCGCCTTCAATATTTAGGACCTGATCGACTGTAACCAGATTCCTTCATGCGCACCGTCTTGGCCGGTTCCGTGAACGAGAATGCCGCTGTCACGAGCGTGCTCTTCTCGCTTGCCAAGATTGGGGCCGCCCCACTTCCACTCAACAACCAAATGAGAGTCGCGATAAGCACTCTTGCTTGTCAAGCCGCCCCATTTCTCGCCCGACACCCTAACCATGCCATTCTCGACACTAAAAACATGTTTCGGATCCTGGTGCTGATCGTCTTCAAGCCAGGTGTATCAACCATCGAGATTTCTTCCGGTGAACAGCACGATTGTGTGTGTGGGAGTAACGACGGGAGCGGCAGTCTGCGCCGCTAAAGATAAACAAAACACAGCGCCACGATGCTTTTCATACGCTGATCATATCTGGCTACGCAAGTCCTTTCCAGACTCGGCTGAGCACGACTTGAAGACTCTTCCTCTTCTAAAAGCAATACCCTCCAAGACATGGAAGGACACCCGAACGTGAAAAACCATGCTATGAGGTGCGAGGTCTCAGTTGCTGATTGAGGCGGCGCTGAATGTTTCTATCGCCACCCATGCTCTCCGTGCAAGCAGATCGAATTGTTAGCATCTAGCAGACCCTGTGTGGCGATCACCAGGTAGTCCAGAAAAAACCTTGTGTCAGAAGTGTAAGCTCTTGTATGATCCAGCTTGTGAGACTGATCAACTTCTGTAGCTGGGCCAGGATCGTTATATGTTTAGTTGCTGTAGCCTTGAGCTCCCAGGCAGCTCCGGTTATCACTCTTACGGCGACTTCGTTCATAGCTTCGCTAAACCGCCAGGATGTTTATAGTGTCTCCGGTCCGGGTTTTGCTTTATCAGGGTCAGAATTTGGGGAAGGTTACTTCCTCATACCTCTACACCCAGGCGATCAACTAGAAGGTTCGGTTGATGCTACGGCGACTTTACAGGGTTTCATCGAGGTCGGCGGCGTTTCCCGGGGCGTTCTCTTCAACGGGAGAGCTTCGACCCCGGTGGGCTTTGCGGTGGTGCCTTCGATCACTGAAAATACTATCCTTTCCGTGCCGCTCACTATTTCCGGAAGTTTTACAGGTTGTTTGCAGTTGGGAGATAACGTTAATAGTCCGTGCGACCCCAAATTTCTCAACTATCTAACTTTAAATATCAATCTTGAGGGGCAGTATAACTACTTTTTGGAACCTACTGGCAATGGTTCGCCGTACTATCCGCTTGCCTTGTATCGCGAGACTTACATGGCAACTGCGCCCGAGCCTGCCAGTCTTGGACTGGTAGTGGCAAGCCCGCTGTTACTAATCTTAGTGATTGCGGGAGTTAAAAGACATCATCAGTCGATTGGGCTCTAGTTATATCGGTCTAGCGGTTGTGCAAGACGGTGTTCGCTGCTCTATTTCGGGCGTGACGTGGCAGAGAACGGCCCCAAAGTTCACGCGAGTTCGGTTTGAACTCATAATAGGCTTTGATTGTTGAAGACGAGGCATTCATTGAGTGTCTGATCGAGATGTACCTGCGCTTTCCGCATTTTCGAGGTTGCGTACGAGTGATGCTCGAGGCTGGCACGGTAATCGAAGACTCAGATCTGCTAGTTTCGCGAGCCAAATTCTTTCTCGTTCTGCGCACAGATCTTGCTATTGTGCTGGCATTCAACATCTGCGTCCTCCCTGCGACGGGTGTTGGAGAGCTGGTATTGGATGAGGTTCTGCTTTCTGGCTCTTGGCATCGCGCGTTGCGATTCGATACGTTCAATGAACTTTAATTCTGGCGAACCAGTGAGCGGGATATCCTCGCTAGCTTCTTCCTGACGCGACCAATAGAAAGTATGCACATGCCTAGCATTGCAAACGATCGTGGTTCTGGAACCGCCGAAAAGGTTATCGCATTTACCACAATATTGTCGATGTTGAAGTCCTGTGTGCCTGTTGCAGAGATCGTTAGACTGTCTAGGAGGACACCTGGATTGCTGCTAATGAACGTGGCAAACAACCCGGGTACATTCTGCAATCCCGATTGTGAGAAGACGATTGATCCAGCGCGAAAACCTTTAATATTCACTTGATCCACATCAGGAGCAACGGCTACGGACGCGTTACCAATATCGACACTCGCAAATGTAAATAAATCCGTCGCATTCGACGTAATAGTTACTGTTCCGTTGATGCAGAGATAGCAATCGATGTCGGGAACTGGATTGCCGAAGATGAATGCCTCAAACCATACGCCGTTGGAATTAGGTACATCTGACGGCGTCACCGTAAATCCATTTTCAGAGTAGGTTCTGAACATGCCCCCATTAAGGTATGGATCCGTTAGACCGTTAAAGTCGATCACACTTGCAAAGGCAGGAACTCTTAGCAAGAGGAGCAAGACAGATAAAGATGACCATTTGTGAAAGTTTTTGCCTGGCATGGATTACCCGCGCTGAAGCGTAGCACAAAAGTACCTGAACAGCCAAGCCCCCTAGCGTTTGGTGGATCGCAGCTTGACATGGACGGCTCGTACAACTCAACTATGCTCCCCATCCTGTTCGCACGAACAAGGCGATCCGGAAAGAACTTACCCAGACATTCGTAATGGGAAGTCCCCCTGCCTCCGCCGAAATGGCAAGGATCCGATTGGAGAAGCCACGGGCGCTTACGGGGACTAATCTGGCGAACCTTCTTTGAGGCTCCTGGTCATCCCCGAGGTGGGACCTCGCCGTGCATAGGGTGGCTGTGTTTCTCAACCGGCGTCGTCACGGCGATTCGTTCGTGCCGAGCGACCAGAGTCTCGATGGCGGGCAGCCCAGCGTTGGACGGAGGGAGATCGAGCGATGCTTTATGACTCGCCTCACTCTGCCATACCTCGGTCACCCAGAGAACGTCCTCATCGGCCGCGTCTTCAGCGACGATAAAACTGAGGCAGCCAGCGATGGTATGGGAATCGTCGCCGCCTAGCACTTCAATCAACTCAGCCCGGCGTCCTGAAGCGGCGGTTAGTTTTACGATTAATCCGTACATCAAGCACCTCTGCAGAAACAGTGTATGACCTGTCCTCTGAAACCGGATGGTCCAACTTTCTACATGGGCGGTATGAGGACTTACTGTCCCGACTTTGCAGAGCGCCGCTGTAGAAGTAGCCACGAAGTTGCAGCAACGAAGGGAAGCACAACGTAGACCGACACCTGTGAAATGTTGTGAGAGGTTGGGCCGCCCTCAAGCAGTCCAGCCGCTCCATAGAAGCCAAAGAGCACTCCGGCACTTATGAAGACCATCAGTGCCTGCTTGGGCTTGTCACCTGGAAGTAGCCGCAGTATTGTCGCTGGCCCGATGCGCAAGAGGAAGTAGAGGAGCAGCATGGCCGTTGGAAGGCCAAATACCAGCAGCACGAGCTACGGCGACCAGCCGAAGCCACGCTGAATCGACCCCATGTCTCCCTCGATGGTGAAGGTACGGACTGGCACGTAGTCGAGGAAATTTCCCAAGCTTGCAACCGTGGTCCAGTAGAAGAACATGGCCCAACCGCTGTGGCCTCGGCGATCGGCCATCGCATAACCCAAACGGCTGAGCGGGAAACTGATGAGACCATTACCGATCACCATGCCCGCAGCTCCGATGATCGCTGCATAGTGTCCATGACCGCTGGCGAAGATGGGCGTCTCGTTCACATCCTGATTGATACCTAACTGAGCCAGGAACACAACCAGGGTCGGGTGAGCGTAGTAGAGTGCCAGCGGATTCGACTTCCAGCCCAGCAACCAAGCAGAAAACGAATGCGGGTACTCATGCAGGAAGAAGGCGAAAGCGTGAGCCGCCCAAAGCTGTATCAACAGCAGACCAACAAAGACAGGCCAGCTCCAGCCTGCGCGAGAGTGCATGTTCCGCCCGTTCACAGCGGTTTTTCCCATCCCTCCACGCTAACGCTCTTGGGGTCGACCGACCAGCCTTATGCTGCGCAGATCATTAGTCTCTGCAAGTCCCCTTAGATCAGGGATACGCGTGGGGTTCAAGGCCAATGTTGTCGTTAAACTGCATTCCTCAATCGCTGTTTGCAGCCCAGACATCTTTCGGTCGTCTGGACGCTGACATGCCCGAGCAAGAACTGCATCTGTTCTAATTCTCCTCCGGCTTGGTGACACAAGCGCGCTGTTTAGAACGGCTGATTTGGGTTGTTCTAGGTCGGGCCTCTTCAGTATGGACTTTGGAGTGCGTTTGCGTTTTCTGGCCATGCGAGCCACTTTGCTCGTTTCTTCGGCAGCCTGTCGAAGAGCCTTCAACTGGCCGTACGCTGCGGCGGTTATCGTTCCTTGTCCGTGCGCGCCTGAAGAGGCTCTTCACCCGAGCAACTTGCCGCTGCATGCGAGGAGTGATCGCTGGTTTTTACACCAGAATTTTAGGCATAGCGATCTCGGACAAGATCGAGCTTCTCCGAAAACGCTATCCGAATGGAAGTAAGTCTCCATTCTTTCATCCTGGACAGGAAAGAGGGTCTTTGACCGCTCTCCGCAAACACTACATCTTTTCAAAAATGCAGTACAGTACGTACCACCCCGGCGGGCTGTCTAGCCTTCTGTGGCAGTGCAATCTACGCTTATGGGACGACAGCGGTGGAAGACGACAGTTAAATGGCGCAACGAAGGGAGAAATCGGAATGGTCTACCCTGAGCTTGCTCATTACGGTAGGGATTGTCATCGCCGCTTTGTATCTCGGTAAGCAAGTGCTGGTGCCCTTTGCTTTGGCGCTGCTACTTAGTTTCGTCCTGACTCCTGCCGTCATCTTGCTAGAACGAATTCGCTTGGGGCGTATTCTGTCCGTGCTGATCGTTTTGACGCTAGCTGTAAGCGGCATGGTCGGTATTCTGTGGGTGGGAACAACTCAGCTGACAGACATCGTCGCAAATCTGCCAGTTTATAAGCAGAACATCGCTACCAAAATCCAGGCGATGCGCAATCCCGCCGGATACGGGTTGTCGAAGGTGGCAGACAGTGTCGAACAGCTGAGCCGAATGCTTACACAGGAGCCGAGACCGGCGCAAGTACAGGCGCCCCATCCGGCTGCAAAGGGCAACCGTAGATCCCCTTCAAGCCCGGTACAGCATCAAGACCCTATTACTGTAGAACTCAAACAACCTGCCCCAAGTTTTCTGGACTCCCTGGAAATGATGGGAACACCGGTGCTGCATGCAATTGAAGGGGCAGGTGCAGTGTTGATTTTCACCTTGTTCATGCTTTTGCAGCGTAACGATCTTAGAAACCGGCTGTTTCGATTGTTCGGCGAGCGACACCTCAACGTAATGACTACGGCAATAGACGATGCTGCGCATCGCGTGAGCCGCTACTTGCTGACGCAATCCATGATCAATGCCGTCTTCGGGCTGGTGCTCGGGTTGGGACTTTACTTTCTGGGCGTGCCGAACGCCTCTTTTTGGGGTGCGCTGGGAGCTCTTCTCCGCTTCATTCCCTATGTGGGAACGCTAGTCGCTGGATTGTGTCCGCTTATCTTGGCTCTGGCGGTATTCGACGGTTGGACCAAGCCTCTATCAACGCTGGGCCTGTTCGTCACCGTGGAACTGTTGATGTCCGTAGCAATCGAGCCGCTGCTGTATGGAGCACATACCGGAATCTCGTCACTCGCGATTCTCGTTTCTGCGGCATTCTGGACATCAATCTGGGGACCGATTGGATTAGTTCTTTCGACTCCTCTAACGGTATGTTTGGTCGTGATGGGCAGGTATGTTCCACCTGTGAGATTCCTTGGATTAATGCTGGGTGACGAGCCAGTGTTGCCGCCCGAGGCTTGCTTCTATCAGCGACTGCTGGCGATGGACGAAGCCGAAGCCGAAGATGTCGCCGAACAGTACGCCAAAGAAAATGGTCTGACCGCGTTGTTTGACAATGTCTTTATTCCGGCATTGTCTCTTGCGGAACACGATCGGCATGAAGACGCGTTGGACGCCAAGCGCGAAGGCTTCGTGTATCGAACAACCAGAAGTCTGATCGAAGAGCTCTCCGAACAGAGTCGCTCGACGAAGGAGAGCGAGGAGACGGAGGAACACCTGCCGGCTTCCTATGTTTCAATTCTATGCATCCCGGCGCGCGATGAAGCCGACGAGTTGGCTTGCACTATGCTGTCGCAACTGCTTTGCAACGCCGGCTTTGAGTCAGCGGCTCTTCCGGTGGGACCGTTAGCGAGCCTCATTGCTGCTGTGCACGAGCGTAAACCCGATGTGCTGTTTGTTTCTGCGCTACCCCCTTTCGGTCTCAGTCAGACTAAGTTGCTGTGCCGCAAACTCCGACCGGCGCTTCCTGGGATGCAGATAGTCGTCGGCGTTTGGGATCCAGCTGCCGACACCGAAAAGCTTCAGAAACGTTTGGGAACCGACTGCTTTAACCGTTTGGTAACTAGCTTGAATCAGGCAGAAGCACACGTCCGCATGTACTCCGAAGCTCATCTTCCTTCCGCAGGAGTGTCAGGCGTCCTCAGCCCGGTTTAAGGTCGGCAGATCACCGAATCTATCCGCGGCTTCCATCTCACGGATGCGAACCGGTGGCGTGAGTTGTCCTGGCTGATGCTCTCGAGGAAGCAAATACCATCCGCTTTTCAGCCGCTTGATATGGTGCCCACAAATAGAACAGATTTGGGTTTCTCGCGATTGTTCCTGCCAGGGCTTCCGATTTTGGGGCACGGTCGGTTTGTGGGTGCCTGGATGACAGATAGGCTTGGGCTCTGGACGATTTTCTATCCTAGCGAGGTCGAATTCGGTCCAGCCGTTACGACTAACTTTCTCCAAGACTCTTTCGATTCCGTCATATCCGATGAACGGTGCTGCAACTTCCTTGAGTAGAGCTTTCTCACCATAAGGCCTTCGAGAAGGGTCAGGAAAATCAGTACGCAGCTTGTCCAACGCTTCCAAGCACTCGAAGACACGCCTTGCATACTTGGATCGCTGACACGCGATATGTATCTGCTCCTCGCCTCCAAATTTCCTGAGGCATCTCAAGCAGCAACGGTGTCGTTGCCCAGCCTCATCCAGCGCGTGTGAGAAGACGCTCTGACAAGGATCCAAACAGCACCGACATTTTGTGCAGGTGCGACCCGAACGATCAACACCATAGACGTAAATGCGCGAATGCTTTAGCCGCCCGGCAATAAGGGAACTGGAGAGTGGAGTTGCCGCCGTTGAGGTGAGATTCAAGGCTAACAGGCTTACCGATTCGTGCTTCGTAACTTGAGTTCGTTTGCGGAACCATCTTCGTAGAGCCTCAACAATCAGCATCCTCTCAGGAGGGTATCGCAACTTGCTTAGGCAACCTAGTGCTCGACCAGCTTTGCATGGCTCAACTGCAGAAAACTTGAAGGTTCGCTTTAGCAATTAACCTGGAACTGATCGGGAACGAGAAGTCCCCCTGCCTCCGCCGAATTGGCAAGGATCCGATTGGAGAGGCCACGGGCGTTTACCGGGACTAATACCAGCGGATGCCGCAGGACGGGGCATAATGGATCGGTGAAAATGAGCTGCGGATTTCAGAAATTGCAAGTTCAGGATGAAGTTCAGAAAGCTGCCGTTCCGATTTTCGTCCTGTACCCGACTAGCGCCTCGGAGCGATCCGAAAGACTCAGCCCGTATTCACTCGAAGTTGCCGTGGACGCGCCGATTGCAGGATCAGATTTGCCGGTTGTGGCGCTTTCTCATGGAAATGGGGGTACTCCCTGGGCATACCGTGATCTCGCAAAGCACCTCGCTACGTCCGGATTCGTTGTTGTCTTGCCGGAACACATTGGCAACAGTCGAAACGACAACAGCCTGGAGAAGACTTCAGCAAATCTTGAGAACCGGCCTCGCCATATCTCTCTGGCCATCGATGCGGTGTTTGAGGCCGCTATCTTTGGACCTCACATGAGGCGAACCGGAGTTGGAGTTATCGGCCACTCGGTAGGCGCTTATACAGCACTTGCCGTAGCAGGCGGGAAGCCCTGGGCAGCGCCACACGAAACGCCAGATCAACAGGCGAAACTTGTCGATGTCAAAGCCGACGGCCGGGTCCGCGCCCTGGTACTTCTTATGCCCGCAACTTTCTGGTTCCTTGCGGATGGCCTCAAAGACGTGAACATTCCTATGCTGATCCGGAGCGGAAGCAGGGATGAAATCACACCATCATCCCATGCAGAACTTATAAAGAATAGGGTGGCTGATGCTTCCCTGGTTCAGCACAAGATCATTGATGGAGCGGGACACTTCTCAGTCATGAGCAAGTTCCCACCGGCTTTAACCAACCCCGGCTTTCCCCCGTCTATCGACCCGAGCGGCTTTGATCGAGTGGCCTATCAACCAACACTGTTTGCCGACATCGAAGGATTTCTAAACTCAAACCTCTGAACCAAAGCCAGACCTTGATCGGTAGTGTGATGTCCCCTGCCTCCGCCGAAGTGGCAAGGATCCGATTGGAGAGGCCACGGGCGTTTATCGGTACTGAACGCCGCCCAGAAAGCTCCGGAACACTTCGAAGGCAGTCTTCTTGCTGTAGTCCGAACGGAGCAGTCCGAAACAGTGGAACCGATCGTTGCTCGTTGAATCTGCGTCGCGAAGTGCAAACCAGGTATAACCGTGGACTTCGAACTGTTTACGACGCGCATAAATCGTTTCAACAATGGCGAGCAGGGTTTGCACCTGCCGCTCCTCGCTTCGGTCTGGCCCTGTTGGCCATCCGTTCTCTGTGACCACTAAGGGTGTTGTCGCGTTGATGCCCGCGCTCGTTATACTGTCGCGGAAATGCTGAAGCAGAAAGACGACGCTCTCGGGAATGTGCACAAGCGCGACTGGGAAGAACACATCCGGGAAGAAGTCAGCACCCACGTATCCTAAGCTCGATAAGAACTGCGGCGTTGCAGCGGCCTTAATGTCTGCCCAGAAGCTGTTCGCGCCCGGACCAAACAATGCTGGTTTAACGCTGAAACCAACCGGGACGGCATTGAATCCTCGCTGATCAAGTTCTGAGCGTGCGAAAGCGATACCTTCAACGAGCGCCTCTACGACGTTCGGGTAGTCGCCGTCGATTGCTCCGGTCCCGAAACGAAGATTTGCTTCTTCGGTGATCTGCAGCCGAGCGAGTCGTGCTCCGTATTTTGCAACAGCCTTCTGGATGGCTTCCTTCCATGCAGCGATGCCGCCCTCCGGATCATGGAAGCACAGGACTAAATCAAGCAGGCGACTCTCTGAAAGGAGGCTTTCAAAGCGCTGCGAGTACAGGTTAGAACCTCCACAAAGCCCCTGCCTTCCGAGTACTGAAGCACCCTTGAAGTGCAGATAGGCTCGAATGATCAGCGTCTGCTCCGTGTCTCCTTGAAGCTCCTGAATCATAGTTAGAGTTGCCGCGAGATCATCATCCGGCCCTGACGGGAGCCCTGTGGAGTGCCTGAGACGCTCCCCGCGTAAATTCCAAAATCGAAACGATCTGCTGCCACAATGGTCTCTCGCTCTCTCACAGGAAAGTCTAAAGAAGACGCAACACTCTGGGCAAGTCAGTACCGAGAAGCGGGCAACTGGCTGTAAGCCAGACAGTGTGGTAAGGGACGGGCGGAGAGATGATGAAAAGCGCTGGCCGGATGACAGCTACAGCACGCGGGGACATTGGTGCTGGCTCTAGAAGCCCGACCGAGAAGCGTGGGTCCGGGATTTGCGTACAGATGTTTGATGACGTCGTTTTTAGGGCGACGATCTCGATTGGGAGTTTGTTTTGTTTCGCACCTCGGGCATCCAGCCGGTAACTGGCAGGAGGACTCAATGGCAGGAAAAGGCAAACGAAGATGTGATCAGTTACCGGTCCTGCACCCCGATGCAGCCGGAATCGACATTGGCGCAGGCGAGCTGTTTGTCGCGGTCCCAGCAGACCGGGACACAGACCCAGTTCGCAGTTTTGCAACCTTTACCCAGGATCTCAACGCACTAGCCGATTGGCTCCAGCGTTGTGGAATCAGATCTGTAGCGATGGAGTCCACAAGCGTTTACTGGATCCCGGTGTACCAGATCCTGGAGTCTCGCGGGTTTGCAGTTTACCTGGTGAATGCGCACCACGTAAAGAATGTTCCGGGACGGAAGACCGACGTATCCGACTGTCAGTGGATTCAGTACCTGCACTCGGTCGGTCTCCTGCGTGGCAGCTTTCGCCCTCCTGGCTCGATCTGCGCTATTCGATCTCTCTGGCGGCATCGCGCCAGTCTGATTCAGATGGCAGCCGAACATGTCTTACATATGCAGAAAGCATTGGACCAGATGAATGTGCAGATCCATCGTGTTCTCAACGACATTACCGGTGTTAGTGGCTTGAAGATTATCGATGCGATTCTGGCAGGCGAAAGGGATCCTCTCACCTTGGCGCGCCTTTGTCATGGCGGCGTCAAGAACAGCGAAGACACGATAGCAAAGTCCCTCGCCGGCGACTATCGCCTCGAACACATCTTTGCACTCCGCCAATCCCTCGCCGCGTTCCGCTACTACCAGCAACTGGTGGCGGAAGTGGATCGCGAACTCGCCAATCATCTTGGCGGACTTGAGACAGCTACTACGACGGAGTTTCAACCACCGCAGCGAACGAAACACTCGCACTACCAGCGATGCCGGTATGAGCCGAAATCCTTCGATCTTAGGGCAGAACTATATCGCATCCTTGGTGTCGATCTAACCAATGTTCCAGGAATCAGTGCAGTCACGGCACAGACCATTTTGTACGAGATCGGCACGGATATGTCGCAGTTCCGGAATGCTTCTGCATTTGCATCTTGGTTGGGCTTATGCCCCGAGAAAAAAATTAGCGGAGGCAAGGTGCTAAACACAAAAAGCAGACGCGTTCGCAGCAGAGTTGCTACCGCCCTACGGATGGGCGCGCAGTCGCTTCATCATGCCAAAGATTACCTTGGCGAGTTCTTCCGGCGCATCACGCGCAAGCTTGGCAAACCGCAGGCAATCACCGCAACTGCGCATAAGCTGGCACGCATCATCTTTCACCTCCTTAGTACGAGAGAACCCTACAACGAAAGTGTGTTCCGTAAAAGTGAAGAGGAGACTTTGAGACGGGCGGAACTGCGCCTCAGGAAACACGCGGCCCAACTCGGATTTCAGATCGTTCCCTCTGTGAACACCTAACTGTTCCTTGGAAGTCCCCCTACATCCGGTGATCGTCGGCGTGCCCGGGTCGGTATACTTCATGCACTGCCGAATGATAAACCTTTGCCGACCAGAGAGGATCTATTTCCCGAATCGGATCGCACGAATCTCTCCAGGTGCCTTAGGCATCCAGACATCGACGACTTAGCTTATGGACGTGGCTTACCGACTGTTGGTGAAAAGACATGAGGTGTATTAAGAGCCGGTCAGTGCATCCGGCCGCATGTCCACGAGGCGACGTATGATTTCAGAGGGAGTGGCGCCGTTCAGGCTTTGAAAATCTTTAATCATGTGCATCTGATCGTGATAGCCAAAGGAATGAGCGATGTCGAGCCACGAACGCTGAGGCGCAATTAACTTGGCATCCAGTGCCTTCAGAGCGGGCTATTCGAGCGAATAGCTTAGGCGACACTCCACGTTCGTGCGAGAAGTTTCGTTCAAACTGCCGAACGCTGACCCGGCGCTGTCAGCCAGCGCACTGATCGAGATGGCGCCATGTTCCTGGAAGTTGAGCAGAGCGCTACGCATTATTGGCGGCGTATGACGCGATACTTTGGCGGCACGCTGCAGCAAGAACTGCTCAACCAGAGCTATGCGGCCGACAAAAGTTCCACATTCGCCCATTCGTTCCCACAATTCTTTGATTGCGTCACCAAGGACGTCTTCGGCACTATGGTAGTTATTGACGAGAATGGTGTAGGGCACTCCAAAAAGCTCCCAACAACCAAGCGGCTGAAAGAAGACTCCAAAGGTCTCGATGCGGCCTCCAAGCCGAACGTTCCCTTGCCGTCGTGTCTGCGGCCCAACAAGCGAGCGGCGTGGCGCTGCTTGTTTGTCCCCCGTATCGAATTCCAAGCGAGTCGAATCCTGAAAATCGAGCGATAACGTAGGCTCGAGGCATGCGACGTAAGGCTGCACAATATCAATGGTGTTATCGATCTCGCGTTGAGCATAGGCTCTAACGTAAGACTGCAACGCGCGGCAAGGTGCTGCTGATTGACTACTCCTCATTTCGCAATCCCCCGGTTCGAGTCGTGCTTCCCTGAAGTACGCCGCTTTTACAAGCTCGCGATGAGTTCTCCAGTATCTACTATTCCTTCTCCTGTAAACAATCCAAATCTCGCCGTTATTCAAACTTTCCCAGGTTGTATGTCGTTTTTTTACTAGGCAGCTCGCAAAGATCAGTGCCATACTCATGCGCGGATACCCAAGCTACCGGCGTAAAACGATCTGGAGTTTCCAAGAATTATGAGCTTACAATTGCATAGAAAAGCGACAATCTTTACACTACTGGCCATTGCAGCAGCAGGGACCGTCGTCACCGCGAACGCCGATCCTTTAACCTACGTGATTGGCAACAATGACGCCGATGGCACGCATCATTTCGGCACGGTGGATCTTACGAGTGGTGCGTTTCACCAGATTGGTCCGGACACGCCGGTGGGAAGTGAAGGGTTAGCGGCAGGACTGGGTGGAACGCTGTTTACAATAGCGTACGACAGTGTTCTATATTCGATCAATCCTGCAACAGGATCTTATACCCTCGTTGGTCCTACGGGGTTGGGCGACTGTACGACGCCGGATTCACCTTGCGGACCGACATCGAGCCTCACGCTCGGCGGTGCCAACGGGCATATATATGCAACAGATTTCCTGAACCGGATTTATACAGTAAATACTTTGACCGGCGGTGCTACGCTGATTGGAAGTACCGGCATTTCGCCTGTTCCCGCCATTCCCGGCAGCTTCAATCCTGATGGAACTATCAACTTCTACGAAGAGGCCGTATTCGGCGCCGGGGGGAAACTGTACTCGACCTTCGACGCTTTTGCGTTTGACCTTGCAACGTCCTCACCCCCCAATATCGCTGTAGCTCCTGCGCTCTATGATATAGATCCGTTGTCCGGTAAGACAACTGTTGTCAACTCCACTGACTTAGCTATTGGGGCGGTAGTTGTTACGAATGGTACAGAATACACATTTAATTTGCTCAAAGGTCAGATCCTTAGCCTCGATACATTAACCGGTAAGACCAGCTTTGTGGCCAACACGGACCCAATTGCTGGAACCATTCGAGGAGCGGCTACCGTGACTCCTGAGCCAGCATCGATCGTGCTGACAGGCATCGCGCTCGCCGCGATACTTGTTTGGCAATGCCAAAAGCGTTCCCTCAGTTCATGATTCAGTGGGTGAACGGCCTTTTAGGCATTGCGAGATCGACGGCGTGTGTCGATATATATATTCGTGCGCCAACTTGTGCGCGACATGAGTCTATTGTTCTTGAAAACCTGGTACGTGCAATCGCCCCATCGGCGATCAAACGTATGGCGTTGCTAGGGTAAGATGCGACTGACGCTTTGATGCACAAGTTGCTCTGCTGTCCCGCAAGCCCTGACTTACAGCCGTATGTGCGGGCCTATGCTCAACGCGAAGTCTTTGGCTTACCTGGCCCGGTCACTGAACTAATGCCCGCCAGGCTCGAACAGACAATCGAATTTCAATTTGGCGAACACTTTGAAGCCGCGAATTCAACGCGCCACGAGAATGTAACATCAATTAACGTGGTTGGCTCGTACACCGAAGGAGGACTAGCCGCCGCCCTCAAGAATGGGATTCTCTCGTTCGGCATCTTTTTCCAACCGCTCGGTCTATCTCGCCTTTTTCACATTCCACCGGTCGAAGTCTCGAATCGTTGTCTAGATGGCTCCGCCGGCATCCTTCCTGCCGCAGTACGCCAGTTACGTGATGAGCTTGCCTTTCTGCCTTTTGAATCTCGGGTAATCGCCGCAGAGCGATTTCTGCGGATGACAGCAGCGAGACTAGATGGGCGCAATGTTGACGTCGAGTGCAACTCGGCCGCTTGGATATTCGGCGCAAGGGGCGCCGTTCGCATGAGCGATCTAGCCTCCTACTGCGGCCTCAGCCTTCGCCAATTCGAGCGTCGTTTCACATCTCGCATCGGGATCGTACCCAAAACCTATGCGCGTGTAGCTCGCTTTCAGTCAGCCCTGGACACAAAATTACTGGCGCCTCATCGTTCCTGGCTAGCGATTGCACATGATCTTGGTTATCACGACCAGATGCACATGATACGTGACTTCCACGCGCTGGCGGGTGCTGCGCCTGGCGAGGTTTTGGCCACAATACGCGACGCACGCCCGCCGGCCATGTCAAACTTTTCGCAGTTTTGACGTCGCTTTTTTACTATGCGGCTTACAAGAAATGGTGCAAAGCTTATTCAGCTTCGGCAAGCCTGGCGGATGACGCGATCTCATGACCTGTATGACGACGGGGCAGCAATGGTCACTTAGCTAGGGTGAATCGAAGCCAAGCCTATGGAGGGCTCATATGTCTACCCGACAAAACCGGATTATGTCACTGCTGCTCATGCTGTCCGCCGCTTCAGCCAATGCTGGCCCGGTTGTGTACGCTGTCTCGGTAAACTACAACAACTTCACAAGCCAATTCGGCACGATGGATCTTACTGCGGGTACCTTCCATAATGTTGGTGGTGTAATCCCGGATGGGTTATCAGGGTTGATAGCCGGACCGAACGGAAAGCTGATAAGCCTTTCGTTTTTAGGCAATCTAAGTTCCGTGGACTCCACGACTGGAGCGATCTCTCTCATTGGGGCTACAGGGTTAGGCAGTTTGGCCGGCGTTACGGCGGAATTAAACGGAACAGTTTATGCAACCGATCTCTATAACAATTTGTATACGTTGAACACAACAACCGGGGCCGCCTCGCTCATAGGGCCCACTGGGCTGCCGATTTGTCCAAACCTCCTCAGTCCTGTTGAGATCAGTGATGAAGCGCTGTTTGCGGCCAACGGAAACCTGTATGTCACTTTTGATGGAGTAAACCTGGCGAATTCGACGTTGGTGGACTCTCCGGCACTTTATCAGCTCAATGCTACGACCGGAGTGGCGACTTTGCTGGGCCCAACAGCACTCGGGCTCCAGGCGGTATCTCAACTAAACGGGACTGTCTACGGTCTCGACTTTGATCCTGCGGGACAAAATAGTTTACTCACATTAAATGTGGCAAATGGAAACAGCACTTTCCTGAGCAATTACGCATCGCCGACTGTGCCAGGTGGCTTTAACGCGCTCGCCATTACAGGAGTTGCACCGACCCCTGAGCCAGCCTCCTTCGCATTGGCTGGTATTGGAATTGCTGCGTTGATCGTATACGGAAGGCGAAGACGCACCGCGTAATTGCCTGCATCGTCATGGAAGCTTTCGTCTCGGCGAGGTGAGTTTGTAAATACCTTGGAGAGTAAGCGCGTGTCTTTCCAAGTCCCATTACACGTGACTAACGGCGACGTGGCGATCTGCGAACGATTATCGAGTAAAGCAATGATCGTCTGGTGGGTGCCTACGCTAGATCTATGTTCGGCCTCAACGACTGAAGAAAATCCTTTACGGCTTTTGCAAAAGCGATTGGATTGTCCTGGTGAACGATGTGACCGCCACTTAGTGCGAAGAAGTGAGTGTGAGCGCGTCGACTTGCCATCTGCTCTAGGTGCTTGGCGGTCGTCGCTCTGCTTTCGCTTCCTCGGATGACTAGTGCTGGACAACTTGATGAAAGCCAATCCGACCAATGGTCACCTGCAAGAGAGGTTTGAGAGAGCATCATATGCTCTGGATCAAAAGCAAGCCGCCAGCCCTCTCCGGTCTGCCGGAAGGATTGCCGCAGGTAAGGTAGCATGCGGTCGCCTATTTGGTTTTCGAGTTCCTGTTGAGTCACAAAACTTCCGGCCCAACCGATCATGGGCGGCAGATCACTAGAGACTTCTACACCGATGTCTTCAATAACAAGTGCGAGCACTCGTTCAGGATGCCTGGCCGCAAACCCGTAAGCATTCACCCCACCGAGTGAATTGCCCAGAAGAACGGCGTGTTCCAGATTTAGGTGATCGAAGAGAGCTGCGATATCGCCCAGGTAATCGTCCTGATTGTAGCTATCTGCGTGGCTTGAGTAGCCGTGTCCACGCTGATCGAGAGCTATCACCCGCCATTCCGGGCGCATGGATTCGGCAAATGAACAGAATGAGACGCCTTCCATCCAATGCGCGTGAAGGGCAATGATGACGGGCGCGTTTCCGCCCGAATCCAAGTAGGAAAGCGTCAGCCCTTTACGCCGAAAACTGGATCGGTTCATAGAAGTATTTCTCCCACTTTACAATCCGTGTCCGGGAACATTTGTTCAATTCCTTTGCTGAACGTAGGGGCGTTCTCTTAAACTTGCCATTCTGATCAATCACGAAATACGGCGTACCATTTGCTAATCGGGGTGGGGTCCCAACTGTGACGATTACCCTATACAGCCGGACAAGGGCGGCTCTATTGTAGGTGAGGCATATGGGTCGGATTGCTGACGGTCCACTTAATAGGCGTAAAAGGAAAGCGCCTCACGGATGATTCTAGTTACGAAAGCACTCGTGAAATCAGAATAGGCCAGCAAGGAACGCAAGCCCTGCTTAAAAGCTGTCACCTTGACTTCCGCATACTCCTGCACGGCTCTGTCATTCGACCTCAAGGACTCCCTTAAGGCAAGGTTTGACTTCCAATGACTGCCGTCGTGCTTGACGACCGCCACGTTAAAAGCCTGTTCGTCTCTCCTGCGAAAGTATATGCGGCCTGGAACACCTGCCTCATCCATGTCTTCATATCCGAGCTCAACGAGTGCTGCCCGTATTGCGGCCAGATTGTGGCTCTCTCGTGTCCCGACCATTACATCAATGATCGGCTTGGCAACCAAGTCGGGTACCGCTGTACTACCGATATGCTCGATTGCTATGTCAGCTGCTGGCAGGCCGGATGCAATTCGCGCGGCCTCGGCAGTATAGAAGTCTTGCCACCGTGGATTGTAATCACTAAAGTAAACTGGTTCGTCCAGAACAGGCACTGCAAGCCCTTTAACTCAATATGCCATTAGTGACGTGCAATCCGGAAACGGCATCAGCGTGCCGTATATCGTGTGTAACGGCACAGTATTTAGTTGGCAATCGGGACCACGATCAAAGCTTCTCTTAAAAGAGACTGATCACGTCAGATAAAGCAATTGGCACAGCTGCTTTCGTCTGGTCGGCTTTTGGCTCGCCACATAACCTGCAATCTCGTACTGATTGAACACCTGCCCAGATGGCGGCAAGAAATCGTGGCAGTTCCGCTGCGAACTCAGGGTTACGTTCAGCTTCGGCGGCGGACACAAATAGTTTCTCGCTGACGAGGTAATCGAGTGCGCTCTTCGCGCCAAAGTGAGTTCTTATTGCTCGTGTTGCTCGACACTATTCAACCCAGACCTTCTCCAATCTTATTTCAACTAAATATAACTTTCGCCGACCCCCGCTGCAGCCTTAGGCTCGTTTTCGAAGCCTGCGAAACCTACCGCGAGTTGCTAAGACGGGCGCCTCTCAAACTGGTCAGTGTTGCGACCTACCTCTGAATGCCATCAAAATCTAGATCGTTCAACTCTTGCAAACGACTAACCACCCGAGTAAATACGCAGCGGAAAGGGCTTTTTTCGTTCTCTATCGGCCTATGGTTGAGCAAAGCCCTTCATCTGAGTAACTTGCGCCGCTTGCAAAGGATTAAGCACTGGTGATTGCAAGCGGGCACTCGTCATGTCCTCGACGCCTTTTATTATCAATGTCACCATGGCCGACTCTACGTCCAGGTGCCCGGAAGGGAGAATGAATAGAACAATGCTCAAGTGCTTATGAGGCAAGGCGTCAGGGGATCGCTGCCGCTTGCGGGTCGGACCTGCCGCTTCCTCAGTCACTCATGCGCGCGAGCGTTCGTGGAGGATCATCCAATTCATCCGGAATCTGTCCCGCACCTGCGCAAAACGGACAGCGAAAGGTGTTTCGGCCAGAGGCATGAAGATTTCGCCGCCGTCAGAAAGAGCGGCATAAATCCGCTCGGCCTCGTCAATGCTGTCAGCCATAAGCGTAAGGTAGGTGCTGCGCATAGGTTGAGCGTTGGGGATATCGGCAGCCAAAAGTTCTGTCTCTCCGATGTTCATGCGGGCGTGGAGGATTGCCTTTTTCCAGTCGGGCGGGACCTGACCCGGATTCGGTGCTTGTTCGTGGGTTAGCATCATGGTAATTTTTCCACCAAGATGCTCCGAGTAGAAGTCGAAAGCAGCCCGGCAATCGCCGTTGAAGTTCAAATAAGAGTAGAGTTTCATAGAGATCTAAAAGTTTTGGCGTGAGCCCACCTTGCGCGGCTCACCACACGGAATCCTGACGCGTTGAGATAAATCGCGAGCTTTTCGAGTGTGCGACCGGTTCCGGCATCGATCCGCATCTGAAGCAATGCGTCGCGGTCCTCGATCGAAGCGCACTCGATCCTCATCGTTAGCTTCGTCTGGCTTCCCTCCTGGCGGAACATCAGAGTTGTGAGAGCGTCCGGGGACGAAGGAAGTATTTTCGCCGTGAAAACGAGCCGTTCTAGTGGCGTGATTTCCAGGTAGGTGCCTGCGAATGAGTGTTCTCCACCGTGAGCTCTATTGACCCACCGGAACGATCCACCGGGCCGAAGGTCGATCTCGCAACAGAAGAGTGGAACGCCGCTCGGGTCCCACCAATGCTTGACGTGTTCAGCGTTGGTCCACGCGTTGAAGACGGCCTCGCGCGATGCCTCGAAAGTTCGTGTCAGCAGAATCTCGCGGTCGGTGGGCAGACTGACGGTGAACCCTCCGGCGTACTTCATCTTGGACGACCCTGTCGCGTCGTGCGCCGAACTCTCACTGCCTTCGGTGTCTCCGCTCTTTTCGCCCGCTGTAGGTACTCATCCAGACTCGTAAATTTCTGCTCCCAGAATTGGCGAAATGGTTCCATCCAGTCGTCAGCATCTTTGAGCGGAGCCAACGCTATTGTGCGCGGCCGCCTTTGAGCGTCCCGGCCACGCCTCACAAGACCTGCGCGCTCAAGCACGCTGAGGTGCTTGGAGATCGTTGGCTGGCTCAGATCAAACGGCTCCATGAGCTGCGACACATCTGCCTCTCCCGAAACTAGGCGGGCGAGAATGGCGCGGCGCGTTGGGTCTGCGAGCGCTCCAAAGGTCAAACTGAGAGGATCGCCTGCATCTTTAATTGCCATACTGCTATATTGCCATATATCTATATTGCCTGTCAACTCACTTCCCAGGTGCGATGACGCATAACACGTCCCAGCCTGCTTTTCCCTTCACTCACGCGGCAAGTTGTCACCTGACCGAGTAACGCGCTTCGCGAACAATTGATTCGCCCGAATAGTTCCATAAGTCCTTAGCGATGATCGGAAGTGCCGAGACGTGAGATGGCGAGGGCAGAGGAAGTTCCAGGCCGAGGCACTTTCGATCATCACTAAGGACTTATGACCCGCAGTCGTCGGACACGATGAGGACCACCTAGACCACAACTTCCCGGAAGATCGGGAGACTGGGACCGCCTTTTCAGCGGATCAGCCATGATGCAATCGCTCCCCAGAGTCTTATTGGGTGCATGCGCCCGTTTGCGTCGTCGGTCATAGATGAGTAGGGCAAGGATAAATACAGCGGCGCTGCCGAAGAGCAATGCTGGATGGAACACTCCTAGGCGAGTGATCACCGCCCTTCGTATTGCAGTCAGCAAGAGCGGGTTGTTAATTGCGAACGGGGATGTTAGTGGCAAGGATTGCCTGCGGCCATGACTGTCTCGCTTATTGTGGGCAGATTGAACATACTGGCTGAACAGACCGAAAGCGCCGCAGCTATCCTGCAAGGACTCCACCGCCTCCTGCTTCCGAATGGCAAAGGTGTATTAGCAAATGCCGGACATTTGCCGCCCTGCCGTAACGGCGAAGAGATCGAAATGATATCCAATCTCCCGCTGGGTGTGAGTCTGGAAAGGCTCTATGAATAAATATCCCTTGCTCTTTACCCAAGCGATGGGTTGACTTTATCTCCAACGGGTTGTTGAAGCCAAGAACACAAAGGGGAACTGTACGGATTCGATCAAACTCGCCTGAACAGCACAATCGGCTGAGGCCATCCCGAAAAACAGCGATGCAGTTTGGCCGGGAAGTCGACATTACAGTAGAGACACTTAACCGTCTTGGAGCTGTAACGGCATACAACTGAAAATGCGACGAGTTCTCAATCTGATGTTCTTACTTTTACAAGTTTTGATGGCGGGATCCGGTCAAGATTACGGCTTCAAAAAGCAACGCGAACTGACCATGGCACTTGACCGACTCATACCGGAGACAATCGTCGGTGGGCAGATCCTAGCTTCGATGATCGAGATTGGCCGCTGTTGCAATCGGACCGGGACTGGGGCAAGCAAGGCTACGAACGATATGATGGCTTGACTTGATATCCCTTTATATGCGGGTCCCGCATATAATACGTTAGTCTTGATGATTAAATTACTTCTTGGGTTCGATCCAGATATTCGTCGACGGTCGACTCATTCATAAAGAGGGCGCGATCTCACTGGACGGCCATGAATACAAAACCAAGCGGGAAGTCTTCTCAGTCTCCGGTAATAAATCCGTTTCCAGCCTGGCACTATCTGCCGGAATTTGGCACGATTCTGTTTATGTAAAATCTTCGGCGTTGACCCGAGGACCCGGAGTCTGTCATCGCAAGAACCGCCATGCAGTTTAGCCAGCAAGATGAAAACGGTGTTGACCCTACAATATTGTCCGGCCCCACCGGGTGATTACTTATGTCGATAGGTGGAAAGCGTGAAGCTTCTCGCGCGTTACTGCTGCTCTTGTTCGCCTCGAGCATCGGATACGGTCAGAACTTCGACTTCGAAGAAGGGCACGAACGAATCATCCGGCTCGACGGACTGTGGCGGTTCCATACGGGAGACGACCCGCGGTGGGCGGATCCGACTTTTGACGATCGGGACTGGCCCCTGCTGCGTTCTGACAGGACTTGGGATGCGCAAGGATACAAGGACTACGTCGGATTTGCCTGGTATCGCTTCCATGTAAGAAGACTGCAAATAGAACCGTTAGCGCTCTTTATCAACGGTATTCAAGGTGATATTCAACTGTTTGCGGATGGCCATCTGATCGGTTGGCAAGGGCAAATGCAGCCACATTCTCAGGTGTACACGCCACTTTTGAAAGCCTTTCCGATTGTTGGCAAGCGATCGGCTTCCAACCTCACGATTGCGATCAGGATTTGGTTCGATCCTGGTTTCTCAATAAGTTGGGCAAGAGCTGGCCCCACCCAGGGCGGCCACCTGCTGGGTAGTCCAGAAGTGGTCCGGGAGCGCCTATGGCAGGAGCTAGGATCCCGGGTAGCGCTTAGCACCGCCGACTTGATTATCATCACACTGGGATGGCTTGCCGGGTTAACGGCGCTCACTCTGTTTTTAATTGACCGGTCGGCGAACGAGTTTCTTTGGTTTGCTCTCATGCAACTCCTACAGACCGCGGCATCTTGTATCTTTACTTATTCATCATTTTTCTCCGTTCCACTCTTTAGCCGGGATGTTGGACGAATCCTTACTTCCGGAGGAGTGATTTTCGAGGTTCTGTTCTATTCGCGAGCTCTAGGGGTACGACTAAATTGGCTAGCCTGGACTGTCATCGCGACAGCTGCAGTCAATCCAGCTGTTCAAGTGGGCTTAGCTGGAATTACAAATCGGATCCCTACAGTGGTCTTTGCCATCCTCGTGATTTCCCTGTTATTCATATGGTCGCTATGGACGATTGCGTGGGCTCTGCGGCGGAGAGAACCGGATGCGCATTGGCTTTTGATACCAATACTGTTAGAAAGCTTGAATAATCTAGGTGGAATAATCTACTTTCTCCTCCTCCTGTTCGCCAAGCCAGTTCCTCCCTACTTACAGCTGTTTACTATTGGCATACCTGTTTTTGTAAGTAGAATTAACTTTGCGAAAGTAGTTGACTTTGTACTTCTTCTCTCGGCAGTAGCAGTCCTCATCCGCCGCTTCACGCGAACACGTCACGCCGAAGAACGATATGCACGCGAACTAGAAGAAGCGCGTACGGTGCAGCAGGTGCTGGTGCCGGAAGAAACGCCTGCCATTCCTGGCTTCTCTATCGCAAGCGTGTATCAACCGGCACAGCAAGTGGGCGGTGACTTCTTCCAAATCATTCCCCTTAGTCATGGCGTCTTAATCGCGGTCGGAGATGTCAGCGGCAAAGGGTTGCCGGCCGCGATGACGGTCACGTCGGTGATGCCGATAACGCCCAGGATCAGCTTCAGATACGAGGATGCGATGTCACGGTCGCGGATCGGCGAGCCTTCGGTATAGACGCCGCCCGACGCCATGAGGATCGTGCACTTCTTCCCGTGCACCAGACCTTCGCCAGCGAAGCCGAGCGTCTTGCCCTTGCGAACGATATGATCGATATACGCTTTGAGAACGGCGGGAATGTTGTAGTTGTAAACGGG
>JAOYNC020122880.1:0-26701 GCA_025802115.2 Bertia moriformis
CTCCATATATCCCTACTAATCTGCATCCACCACTATCGTCAGCTATTTACGACACCATTCTTTTGCATTATGTTCCACAAGACCGACGCAGACTGGAAGAGCTCATCGATGCATGGCCATCAGACCTGTTCGATGCCAACAGCGTGGGGAAAGCCATAGAGAAGCAACTGCAACCCGGCTCTATAAGCCCAGATTCTGAAGATTGGCGTACCCTCATGAAATGCCTTGCTAAGCTTTACTTGGTGGGAGGCCGCTATCATGAAGCATTGCGCTGCTACATCCGCCTTCAAGATGCGGATACGGTGATGTCGTTGATTAGAGAACATCGTCTTCTGGATGCTGTTTCTGACGATATTCCAGCCTTTATCTTGATTCGCGTAACCAAAGAACAGTTGAAATCGGCACCCATTCCTGAGCTTGAAGAAGCAACGGCAGAACCGATCAAATTCCTCGTTAGCGAAGCATATACAGGCATCGTTCGTCCGGAGACAGTCGTCGCCCAGCTGCAAGCTAAGAACCGATTACTCTATCTCTATTTTTACCTGCGGGCTCTCTGGCGAGGAGAATCGCTTCCCCATGAGGCCACAAAGCCTCGTAGGGGCCGTGGCACTCGTGTACGGGATGCGGCGAGTAAATTGGCAGCCGACGAAGGAAAAGCATTGATTGACCACTTCGCAGACACAGCTGTAGAGCTGTTTGCTGATTATGACAGGCCACTATTGATGGAATTCCTACAGACCAGTACTGCTTACTCGTTTGAGACAGCAAGTTCCATTTGCGAAAACCGTCGCTACACCCCAGAGCTTATCTACCTGCTGTCCAAGATGGGTCAAACCAAACGGGCGTTGAACCTCATACTTTCGGATTTGAAGGATGTCTCGAAAGCCATATCATTTGCCAAGTCACAGGACGACCCAGATCTCTGGGAAGATCTTCTCGACTATTCAATGGACAAACCCCGTTTCATCCACGGGTTACTTGTTGAAGCAGGGACAGCCATCGATCCGATAAAGCTCGTTAGACGCATTCCCAGTGGTCTGGAGATCGAGGGCTTACGGGAGGGTCTTACTCGTATGATCCGCGAACATGATCTCCAAGCGAGTATCAGTCAAGGTGCTGCGAAGGTCCTTCAGAGTGAGGTTGCAGTAGGGATGGATCAACTGCGAAAGGGCCAAAAACGAGGAATCAAGTTCAACATAGTCGAATACGAGGAGAAAGAGGATGCGAATACACAAGATGACTCAAAGAGCGATGCTGAAACTGTAAAGTCCGCGAAGCCGTCCAAATCATCCGCAGGCCGATGTGCTGGTTGTCAATCTCCCTTTCACCCCAATGGTAAGAGAAGCACCTCCTCTGTATTGGTCAATGCTTACCCTGGATTGCAGAGCAAGAGATCCTCGTCGGCTTCGCCTGCGGTCATATATTCCATCTATCACACGTTCATCCAGAGCCTGCTCCGGGCACGGATGAGAATACCTCAGAAACTCATACGCCCATGTCACTCCCGCGTACGCCAACGTTTGATGAATCGTCACTGTCCGCATCCCGAACAGTCGGTCCCAAGGTGACGACCGCTCGACTACTCAGGGACCGGATTGGGGATAGATGTCGGATCTGTGCAGTGGCCAAGGAGATAGAAGCTATCGGTGACGATTCTGAGGAAATGGAAGTCCCGGGGTAATTGGCTCATTAGTTACCAGCGGAAAGCTCCACAAGTGCTTCGTTAGATATCTCCAGGTGTTCCATTGGGAAATGGAAGCTTCCGCCAGGCTCTGGGCGCATGAAGTCTTTCGATACTCACAGTGACCTTCAATGGCATGACAAAGACTGAATCTATTGGATGACACTGACCCGATTCAAATGCTGGACAGACACAACCAAAGGAATGAATATTTACATGGGACAGATGATTATGTTTTACTTATGATGGAGATACCCATGGTAGTCAATTTACGATTCAAGGAATACCCAAGTATATGATAAAGCTCTAGACCCCGCTGTCTCACATATCAAGTGGTTACAGAAGAAACCTCGAGCCAGGAATAAAAGACGAGTGTCTCGCAAGACGAACTCGAATTGACACGTGCCTTCCCGATTGGGACTCCTTGGTGTAACGGCCCGATTCGGTTCTTCCTGGCCAGGGTCATGCCTTCCCAATTGATTTCTGCCGGCCAGAGCGGCCTATATATTCCCCTCCCTGCTCCCCTCCTTCCTCTTCTCTTCTTTCCTCCCCCATCCTCCTTCTTCACCCTCTCCATCACTCTTTCCATCGTCCATCACTCTTCTTCCTTCTAATTGCTTTCAGGACTCCCTGATCTAAATACTACCTTGATTCACTACTTCGAGTAACCATGGCTCCCCAAATCAGCCTCTTGGTTGTCATGCTTGTGTCGTTCCTGACCGTTTCTGGATTGGCTCGTGGTAAGTATTCCATCTTCAACATCATTAGTTCATCCAACTAACATCAATAGGAACCATGGGAAGCATGTACAATGTGGAAGATGAACGCTCTCTGTTCAAGCTTCTCGCTGGTGAGTATCAGTGCCTCTACTGGTCAATGCCATTGACATGTGAGACTAACCATCTTCTCTCTTGAGCAGAGCACGAACCTCCCACCTTGGCCAGATACCAGCTCTTCCCTCGTGATGGTACATCATCCCTCATCTTCCTCCTTACAAATTGGCAGTATAGATGCTGATCTTATACTAGACGTGAATGTCGTGACTGTCACTGAGACTGTTTGCGGACGCGAGCCTGGAGCGTCACAGACCTCCAGTGCCTCTGATAGCGTGCCTGGCGTTTCCACTTCGTCTAGTGCCATTGCCTCGTCTGGAACTGCTATCCCATCTGACACTGCCACCCCGTCTGGCACCTCCATCTCGTTCAGCACCTCTGTGCCGGCTAGTGACGCCGTCCCGTCTAGCACGGCTACCTCGTCACCTACCATTGCCCCGTCCAGCACCACTCTCTGGACCAGCACCCTGGCTTCCAGTTTGACAAGCACTATCCCAGTAGCTCCGATTACGTCTAGCGATGCGGTGATTTCGTCATCTGGCTTTTCTTCTATCTCATCGGCTTCATCTAGGTTTTCTACTTCTATCTCTTCGCCAGCTACCCATTCCGCTTCTGGATCCACCAGCTCGAAGACGACTGGAGACTCTGCTACGGCGACTGCCCCCGACTCGGCTTCAACTACTGAACCTTCCAAGTCGGATGCTGCTTTCCATCCTACGGGAGCACGCACTGCTATGGTGGTGTTGCTGACGCTCTTGAGCATCCTGTTTGTCTAAAACATCACAACACTGTTACCGGGTGGAAGGCCTCGTGTTACGGAGCATCGGGGACTTATGAGATTCATTAGGAGTAAACGGATACTTTTCAACATGTGTAATAACTAATATTGTGGTGTGATTCCGATGGGAAGGCTTCTTTATGTGTTCTACGATTTACAGCAGTTAGACCAGACACATTATGTGTAATAAAACGGTTGTTTTTTCATGTTCAACTTGCGTCTAGGTTCATTTCCTACGCCTAGTCAAGGTTAAAGCGCAGACCAAATTGTGACCGAACTCATCCAGTTTGTCCTTGGTTGCTATAAATATCTTTGGTGTTTACTATTTTAGTATTCGAACGAATCAGAGGATATCAATGTAGATCTATCGAATCCCATGATCCTTCAGACCAGGAACAATAACACCGCATATTTACAGTCGATCATCCTATGCATCAACAGTCCACGCATTAAACCGAATTCGTCAACATCTTCCCCCTTTTAGAACTATCATATTCCTTTTCCATAACCGCCCTCCTCAACTCCACCTCCATCGCATCCCTTACCTTCACCTTGGCAGTTTGCACTGGCCAAGAAAGTCTCACAAGGGAATCCTTTAATCCCCGTAACCTAACTGCCACAGGCTCGATTATCCCCCGATAACACCCCCATTTCTCCTTTGTGGGATCCTTGTAGCTAGGTTCACCCGGTGGATATGAGCAGAATCTCTGCTGATATGTTTCGAGCGACATATCCGGGATGAGGGTTAATTGGTGCGGGGATGTATTCTGAGCGAGAAGGTCTAGCGCCTCAAGCCAGAAACCGTGGTTTTTCCCGCCTGGAAGGAGAGATTCGATTTCGGAGAAATCGACGCACCATTCGAGATGCTGGAGACATTCGAAGCAGCATCCGGGGAATGGGGTTAGGAGGTACAATGGATTGTTTTTGAAGTTGCGGGGGGCCAACCAATTATAATCGAGGTTGGACCATGGGCAGCTTAGTTTTAGGGAGAATCGATTCCACAAGTAGAAGACGAACAGCGCTTGTTGTCGGATTTGGCGGTTGACTTGGAATAATGCTGTTGGCATTTGCCAGCAGAAATGGGATGAGGAATAGGCGACGTGGGCTGGGATACAGTAATGACTTCCCTCGCATTTTTCGGTTTCACATCTTCGGGGGACAAAGCCCATGGGGGGTATCCAGGTAAGGACGTCGAGGGCTATTAGATCTGTATACTTTAGGATTCGGAGTTTGATCTCGCCCGGAAGCTTGGTAAAATGGAATTAGGCCGTATCCTTGTTGTAACCTTTTTGTCGTGTGGTAGTCCTCTTGACGATATCCTCGACAAGCAACTGCAACTCCTTATCATGAACAAGTCCAGTGCAGATAGAGCAGTTCCTCAAACGCGGCAGTTCAAGCAGAGAATCCAGAAATTCCCGTGTCATATTGACGTCGAAGAAACTACCAGAAACGCTAAGCTCCAGCTGATCTGGCTTGACATGTGCAGCTAGCCTCGAGCAGAAATCAAAGCCAGTCAGGCAGGATCTCTTGCTTCTTGCTCTGTTCCTCCTCACGAATCTCGTGGATGTAATCCGCATCGCACTGCCTCCCCTGATCCTGATACATGCTAAAGATATACTCACTGCGCTCTCGCCCAGGCTCCACCCCAACCCGAATCGACCTCAACGCCCTCAACACCGTAGGCGTAAGATACCTCAGCAGCAAAAGCCTAGAATACCTATCACTATCCACGGAAAACCGATTGCTCGAATAGAAAATTGACCGTGCATTCTCAGACACGTCCCTCGAAACGTAGAACAACTGATTCGCCAAGCGATGCTTGCACCGGAAACACGATTTCAGGCCACAGTTAAAGCACTGGAGCGTATTAAATGGTGGTTTGTTAGAACAACAATGGCGGGCGGACCATTCGCCTACGGAGGCTAGGTCGTTTGCGCTGTTGAAGTCACATTGGCTGAACTGGTCGAAGCCTAGGTATTCTGTGTAGACTTTTTGGCGGATAGACAATGGGAGGGCAAGGAGAAAGTTAGGATTCATTATTTTTTGTTTAGTATTTGGTTCGATATAGCTGATGAGGATCATTTGGCGAGATACGAAGTAAACAAGGCTGGATCCCCCCTCAATTATCATGCGTCAGGCATATTTTTGTGCCTGAAATGGACCATGGCCAGTATAATTATATCTTGACTTGGATTCAATATTCATCGATATCGGTCTGTAAGCCGCAAACATTGGGTAGTAGTAGAGTTGAATAGTACTCTGGCCAGAGTATCTCAAGAGTGATCATCGAAGGTATCACTGTCACGGATAACAAGATCATGAAAGGTAGAAGGAAGCAAGACTCCCAGTAAGAATGCCGTAGACAGTTTGACCCGGCAGGTTCTCCTCAACATTACGAAAAGAGTAGGCACTCATATGGATAGGGCTGCGGAACCCTTCTCCGCATATCAGAAAGAACAGTGATGAAATGATATCATAACTTCATTCAGATAACTCTGCTATCAACAACGGCCCGAAATGAATTCAGAACTCAAGCAACCAAACCTGGTTCCCATCGCCATCGTAGCACTTCGCTCAAGAATAGCTAGCCTTACACCAAAACAGATCAAAGACTCGAAAGCCGTATTTGAATGTTCCATTGATAGTGAGCCAAAGCGTATATTCCTCATCTGCGCTCATAGATCAAAAGATCGAAAAAAAGTAGTAAACAACATAGCCACAGGGGGTATCTATTTCGTGTGTATCGTCCCTGACCGAATCTTCAAGGGGTCTAACATAAGGAGAAGTAAAGTGCGATAATGTGGAAAGGAAAGAAAAGAAGAAAAAAAAAAAGACGCTCTCGTCTATAGAGACATTCGATAGAATGAAAAGAGAGAAAACAAGACAATCCCAACGATTCATATGCTATCGTTGGATAGAAACGACTGTTTCGCTTCAAAAGATCATCAGGGTAATAAAAGGAAATCAATAATAAAGAGACAAACTGTTCTTTTCACGGAGACTCGTATATCTTCTCCGCCCTTAACGCCCTGAAAAACTCGCTCAAAAAGCATTCATAAAAAAAGATAAAAGAAAAGAACCGAAAAAGCCGTCCCAGTGCAACGTCATGACCTCCATGCCACACACCAGGCGTCACATCGCGGATGGAAACGATCGAATTTTCGTAAACTTCAGTCGTCCAGATCACCCAAGGAGGCGAGTCAGGGAACAAAAAGCTATGGGAACGTGTATGATTAATTTGAAAGGCAAAGAGCATTGCGGGATGCAATCCCGTAGGACGAACACACAATTGCGTCAGTCCGACAGGAGTACTCTTTAATAGCTCAACTTCAACTCGACCGGAGACTGTTCGCTGCCATCTGATGTGTCGGAAGCTTCGGAGATTTCGACATCCATATCTTGACCATCTGGGAGTTCACGAACTACGTCGTCGTCCACCATGATCTTCAGTCCGTTTTCTTTGATGTGGAGGACGCGAACAACGCGACTCGGATCGATATGCTGCTTGTGCGAGATCTTCTCCATCAAATCACTAACGGTCCGCTCGCTCAGATAGATAGCACGATGGTAGTCGTCGTTTCGTGTTTCATTGCGCGGGAAACGCATATAGAAACATGCGACTAATCAACTGGTTAGTATTTGCCATGAAAGTTTGTGGTTTTCAGTCCAGAACTTACTTGGCTTCAGTAGACGCTCCGCGGGCGGCCGGTAGGTCGGATCGATGTCCAGTGCTTCAATGTAACTAGTCGAAACATTGGGATCTGTCGAGACCTTTTGGACCTTAAGAGGCCGGGACAACGAGATCTCAGAGGTAGGAAGAGAGCTACCCCGGGAGCTACCCATTGAGCCTTGGCATGCCGAATCATACTGGAATTGTCCAGGGATTTGGCTCCAAACATTGTGAGGGGAGTTTGACATGTTACTCGCCGCAGGCGATAGCACCCCATCGAAGCTCGGGCGGGTTCCCCGAAGGGTGAGTTCCGGTTTTTTGCTGGAAATAGTACCACTCGGAAGTTGGACTGGGAATAAATCCGGGTCGTCCTGTTCCTCTCCTTGCAGATTGAGGCTGCTGACAGGGCGGGTAGAGGTGAACATCTCTTGCATCGCCGCCAGCTTGCCATGCAGATCATCCTCCAGTGACACCCTCTCAGTACCATCCCGTGAGTCCATCGACCATGTCCGTCTGTGTTTCGTGATCTTCTGAGGACGATAATCTCCGCTATTTACAGCGACAGAGCCGTGGGCTCGCTTCCGTTTCCCGTTGTTGCCGGCGCCCATTTCTGCTTGTGCAGTCTGCTGCCGGAGCTTTTCGATTGTCTTCTTCACATGGGCCACGTCGTTCGATAACTTGCGCTCGGCGCCGTGATCACGGAAAAGCTTAACTTGACAATAACTCACTTCGTGCTCCGGCCCGGCTCCGTCGTCAGATATCAATTGAGTCTTCGCGCACAACCGAACAGGAATGCCTTTGACGCCCTTGGAATGACTGAAATCCGTGGAGAGAAAGTTGAATCGAACGGGAATCGTACAGTCAGATGTCCCTGTGGAGGGATTCGCGGTCCATGTGACGCAGAAACCATCGAACGAGGTGTTTTCGATCTGAACCTGGCGACCCTTCCGATCCTCGTCTCCGCCCTGGAACGGATCGACGTACTCGACTGCCTGAAGCTTGCCGCCGCGCTGATGTGCCTCGCTCGAGCCTCTGCCTTCCTTCCACAATTGCCAGCATGCAGCCGGTTTTGCCCGCTGTTCCTCCTCTTGGAACGACACCCGAACGAACGTTCGGTATTGGACCGGCTTTGTGCTCATGGAAGGGGGGCTTGAATCGACTATGGATAGCCCATACGCTTGGCCTTTGTTCAAATACGTGATTGGGATATCTCCCGGGCTTTTGATCATGGCAGTCGGAGCGCGCAACGTCACATTGTACCGGAATCTGTTTGGAGACGTGTTAGAATACTGACAATATGTGAAATGGCGAGTGGAACTTACTTTTGATCTGCAAGCATATTGGGTTGCTCTGGCATCTGCGACAATTTCACTGACGAATTAGTCTGCATATCAAAGTCATTGAGTGACGAGTTCTCGATTGATTCATCCATGGCGGCGTCGTATCCCGAATCACGATGTACGAGCACACTTGGCGGGGCAAATGTCGGCTGCTGGGCGAAAGGTTGCTGGTTTTGGAAGGGGTTCGAGTTTGAGAAGAGCGGCTGACCAAACTGATCAGGGCCCATGCCTGTTGCGTCTTGATCCATAGGGGCTGGCAACTGCGAGAGCGAATTCATCATACCCAATCCCATGCTGGGGGTGTGCAAGTCGCCGGCATGTTGACTGTGGAACGCGGGATTGAAGCCGCCAAGGTTGGGAGTCAAGAGGCCGTTCGGTTGGTGGGTGAAGGACAACAAGGAAAGGGCATTCGGGTCGACGAGAGGAGAAAATGGGTCCACGCGAGGAAGTTCTTGTGTATCGATGGGTTTCGTGTCGTTGTTGGGCACATGAAGCCTGCTTTTAAACATTCACCTCGGTCAGGAACTGGATTCGAAAGGGTCGAGTATCGCAAGGCGTTTTGGGAGGGGGGGTTATGGGTTATATACCTCGTTCGATCCACGAGCTCAGCAGCATCTCCGACAGAGCCATTCCCTTCTTGCGATTTTGCGGCCCCAGGAATCACGTCAGAGAAGGCTCTTTGGAACTTCTGAATGAACTCGTTGTCTGGCTTCTTCTGAGAGTTGTTTCTGTTGGAGGGAAAAAGGCCATCAGTATTTCATACCGCAGCGAAACTGTAAGCGAATGCATGACTTACCTGTTGCGGAACATCATCACACAACAATGCTAACAGTGGTAATCAACTTGAATAAAGATGGAAGAAGTTGACTAGAGAATGTTGGTGGCATCCGGTGTGTCTGAAAGTATGAGTCTCAAGGTGGGAGTATAGAAAGCGGTAAAAGGCCCCTTGTGTCGCCTTTATAAGTAGATCCGAATGGAGTAAATAAAGGAGTATGACGACAGAAGATGCAAAGGATACGGCAGGTAATAGGTGATATAAATGAATAAAATGATATAGATAATGATAAACAGAAAAAGAAATAAAGCAATGCGAGAGGCGGGAAGAGAGCAAGCGAAGAAAGAAGACTAATGATAAAGATAGATGACGGAGTCAACGGTAGAGTTGCCTCCAATGAGAGAGCCCAGGGAGCTAGTACCACAGAAAATGGAAAACGTCACTGGGGATTGTTATGAGTGGGTTAGTGAAAATTCAATTGAGGCCCAAATCCACAGAACAGAACAGAAAGAAGGTTGAGGAAGTTATGGAACGAACGAAGCAAACCGAAAGAACATAATAATACAGACTATGCCTGACTATTACGGCAGGTGAGTTACATAAGCCCGATAAGTACAAAAAAAAAAGTGATGACGTGGGCCGAGCAGTACCTCTCAACGGCCGGCCTGTATTTTCCTATTTTCTCTTATTTTACTTATATAAGAAAAAAAGGCCACGCAATTACTTCATACCTACTAATTTTGATACATGATTTCCGTTGGGAAACTGATCATTTGTTTTCTCCCATTTTTGAACCATACTATCTACAAGCTCTCACATTGGCCCATAAGCAATTCCGGGATTGCAGTAGTAATAGTGGGGTTGGACCCAGAGAGGGGTCGCCGGTAAAGGACCGGCGCCGCCAAACGCTACCATTGGTGGTTGCTCGGGCCGTACGAGTACGGAGCATACGATACAGAGACGTTACGGAGTACATACAGATGGTCTCGCCCGCATAGAGTGCTGCTACTACTGTATGAAGTGCCAGATTGGCTAAGATAGTCTATCAATGCGATCGCCTAGTACATAGCTACACTTTCCTGCCGTTGAGCCGCTCGCACGGGCCTTTGACAGTACCCCCCCCCCCTATCTGATATCGCATGTAGTACGAAGTACAGTAACTGTACATCTGCTGTAGGGTATACTGACGATGCAATATAGACCCAGACAATAAATTCATATAGACTTGTGTGGTCCACGGATACAACAAACTCAATGAGCACTTTGATACCAGCTATTCTAAGAACAACCAATAACCATCCCTGGGGACAAGAATCCAGCGCACGACTACGGAGTACACTCTACACAACCCACTTATGCTGGGACGGAGTCCTCCGTCCCCGATATGGGTTCTCTTTGTCTCTTTTTCTCTAAAGGGTAACTCCAAAGATCAACTGATTACACATGGATCCAGAACCACAGAATCATATCTGTAACTGATTCAGCTCGGTTCATTCGGTTTCATCCCATTTACTTGCGCATGAATTTGCGAACACAGGTGGTAGGTCAACCGACCACCCTTTTGCACGATGTCGATGTAATCGATATTTATGCATCGAGAGAATACGAGCATCCCTTACCCCAGACGGTTCAGCTGTGGCGACTGAATATGTTGACTGCTTGCTCTGGGAGAACGCAGTCGGCTATCAAAGATGGACCATTATCCATTGGGGAGTCTATCGAGTCATGTACCCTTGAGACACAGGGTTGTTATCTATATCTATTCCACACTGCACATAGAATGCTCCATATAACTAGCTCACTTCATATACACCCAACGTGCAAGTAGAGTTGCTGCCACCCAGCAGCTAAAACAAGCTTATTTCCAACGTCAGATAGCCGGAGTCAAGGGATCTATCCGTCCAAAGTACGAGGCGAGGCCAGCGCTCTAGAACAGAGTAGAGGTGTCTGTACTCTGTACTCCGTATACCAATCCCCGCATGCAACAATTGAAATCACAGTGACATAACGACATAATCACCCGATGCAAAAGTAGCTTTAGTCCACATTGTCGGGTCGATGAACTGTCTATATGTATTTTTCCTGTACCTCCATTACAGATGCAATACACCCACTTTAAGCGTCGGCACATGTAGCCGCCAATCAAAAGTCTGAATTTTCAACGGTAGTACAGCTGTACTAGACCAGAGCACTGACACTAAGTTCAATTATGTGTTCTGCAGGGATATCAATTGGACTATAATGTCACTTTTATACGCATTCTTCATCAGCCCTTGTGCAACATGTAACGTACCCCGTACAGAGTACGAAAAGTACGAAGTACTCTATACAAGTACAGTACAGTACGTGCTTCTGGAAATAGGTAAATCCTTAGTACTTATAATGATCTTCATAATTCTCAAAGAGCAACAACAGATCACACCATTATCATTCGTTGGACAATAGTCCGAACGTCTATCCCCGGCAACGACACCCGAATATCATCACAATCAGATAAAACAGCGGAGTCCTTTTGTCCTTATTTCCAAATGCGAACGGCTACATTCCGTCTAATATGGAGTATGGAGTCATTCCACTTTTCACTGAAGACAACCACTACTGTACACATGTAAGCCGAATATATCCCGGGCCCCATCTTTACTGAATCATTACGTACCTTGCTTTCCACATTTCTCGTCCTCCTTATTCAATCCTTTCAGCCCTGAGTGTTCAATGACGTCATACCAATATCGATCGATTTCGGAGTGTTCTCGCTGGCTCGCTCAGCCGCCAAAGCCACAGTCAAGTGGAATCTGATAACCGACGCGTGGCTTTGATAGTTGTCATCATTGGGTGGAAATCACTGGCGACAGCAAAAGTACCACATTTCGATCTACTTGTACATGCCTTTTTTGTTTTATGGATATGTACGGAGGGAGTACCCTCTATTCTGTGCTCATCACTTGTGTCTAGGTTCGTAAACACGTACCCATCCAGGGACCCCTGTCACGGCACAATATCTCCGTGTTGATTACTGCGCGGGGACCTTACGGAGTAAGTGACTATGAGATAATCATGACGGATTTTTTTTGTACAACTTTCAATGCATTATTTGATATTAGTCTTCCTATGTCACATCCCAATCACATCAAACGCCATCCCATGAAAAACACTAGCAAAGAAGATAGGTGTATAGGCTTTTTGTAACATATTCAACAAACACCAGCGCCAAATAAACACTGCGGCGCATGCGGCGCGGATCGATCGCGCAGCCGCTAGATAAATACAGCCGTCCGACAATAACCATCCGTGGATATCCCCCATCTATATGGCAAAAGAAAAGAAACAAACAATTAATGCAATCGAAAAGTAACGAGTAAGCTTTTTGCATGGGACGCCACCGTCAACTCGGAACAATGACTTTGATCAACCGAATCGACTCCCGTGCACTTCCGGACAGCGATATTGTCACTGCGAGTTTCCCACACAGGCTAAATGTTGTCTTGCATCGACTCCTTCGTTCAGGCGATCCGTTGATAGAAAAAGTAAAGACCATCATCAGTCTAGATCGGCCGAATTCAGATATAGAATGATCAGTGCATAATAATCAACGAAAATCCGTCCACCCAAGCTCCACTGGAGCCGGAGATGCCGGCTACTTTATAACCTAGTGGTGGTATCAACGTGTGTCTATATTCAGTCGTAAATTGTCAGCCCACCTCCTAGAGAAGGACGTTGAACGTCGTAAAATTTCACTTCGATACATACCCTGAACCTCCGTTCGCATTCCCATACACTCCTGATTTCCGTCCCAGGCTAGTGAGAATCTCAATACCGTCGATCCAAGCTCCAGCTCTGACGTAGAATCCCAATAAAATCTCGCCTCGTCGAATATCTATGACAGCTGTCAGGCCAAATTCCCCGAGATACAAACCCAATTCAACTTACCAAACACGAATTCATCCCCACTAGGCTTGCCGCCCCGTTTGCCAAAGAGCTGGCTCGTGGCATCTTCATAGAAAAACTCTAGCCCATCTAGGGCTAGTCCGTGATAGACTTTAACCGAGGTTAACAGCTTAGTGGAAACAAAGGCGCAATCCAACAAGAGCTGTTCGGGTTGGCTGTCTTCCATTTGCGAGAACCCGAGCTTTCCGCTCTTATATCCCGACTGACTCTTGGGTAATTTCACCAGAGACAATTTGGAGCTCAAACTCCCGGTATCATCCACAGTATAAGTACCAAGAGCGCCAGACACGACGTGCAACTTAAGTTTCTTCTTCTTCTTGTCTTTGTCGCTTCCGGCTAACCGTTGTCGGAGTTCGTTCTCTGTGACAGTAACTTGCTTCGGAAGCCCGTTGCTACTAGACTCGGTGTTTACGTATTCGATGAAGCTGTGACAGACGTCATCTCCCTCGGCATACAGTTCAATGAATGCCACGCCCGACGTCGCGGTGAAAAGAATCTTTCCGCTCTCCACTGGCCATACCTGGACGCTATCGTCCGAAATCATGGGAGCGTCCCCCGGCAATCGGAAACAGGGGTGGAAACGGAAACGCAAAATGTCCAGACGGTGCCAGCTGCATTCATCTTGAGGCAAACATAACTTGAGTCCCTGAGTCTTGGTGCGAGTGGAAAACGGCTCCCGCGTCATAAATGTCCGGTTCAAACGCACATAGTCTCGGAGCATGACGCCCGATTCCTGGTGCGGAGATCCAAAGAGATGGCCGACTTCGTGGAGATGAGCTCCGATACCTAAAACTGCAGATTCCCAGTTTGAACCAGCCTCGCCGCAGTCGTTTGCAACGAACGCGGTGTCAGTGCGCGTACAATCGGAAAGGGCTTCCACAACCTCTTCCAAACTGGATGGATAGCTCTGTAGACCGTGCGATCCGAAGATGGCCATTTTGATGTCGTCGCCCCCCGAGCCGAGAGCCGCATGGCCGGTGATGACCTGGGATTGCTTGTCCCAGTGCGAGTCTAAAAGCATGACTGCGACATACTGTTTTTGCCCAGGCTGGGGATGAAAATAATCCCGCACAGCCGCCTTCGCAATACGGAACAACTCGTCCTTGTTCGTGGCCGGACCATGCTGCTGAGCGATTTCAAGGTCCCTGAGCTCTGCCACCGTCTTGTCAGTCCGGACGACATGAACCTTGGCCTCGTTGCGCATCTGCCCCATGGCGGTATCGCGACGGCTCAACGTGCCAGTCTGCCACTCTTCCTCAAACCGGAAGCAACGACGCCCGAAGTTGTTGCGGAACATCTGTTCACCTGTGAACGCTTGCCAAATGTATGCAGCCATACGGTACTTTTTTATGGCAGTTTCCAGCCCATTCCCTTCACGCTGCACTCGCTCCGGCACCGCATCAAATGTTCCATCCGAATCTTTCCCTAGCAACATAACCAGCTGAAGGGGCGCGGTATTGATCAAGGGCAGGTGGTTGATACAGAGCCATGTCGAATGAACCGCAGGATGAGAGCTTCCGGACGATAATTTCGAGGAGACAAAGTCGAATCGCAGTCGGTTCGGTCCGGGGGAGAGGTGGACGAGAGCTTTGAAGTGCGAGGAGTTAACGGGCCACGAGACCGGGGGATAACTATCGTGATGATGGTTGACGGTGACACATCCGTCCAGCGGGTGCAATCTTGGGTCACCTATCTGACCATAAACGAGTAACACTTTTTGGTGTACCTGTAGGGAAGGTTTCAAGTGGGGTTAACACATGTCACAGCGGTCCATTTTAGAATGAGACAGGACCAAGACAAACACATACCCATGAACCATCCGCAACGGAGATAATTCTCGGAGCGTAGGGAGAGGAGGGCACTGGCGATCGGGCAGCACTGTTGCCTGACATGGAGCTTCCACCCTATTCACAACGGTGTTCAATGATTAGTCCTTTTGTACATTATATGCGTAGGAACTTAGCCCAACCATGCGCGGAGTGCAGAATCACGTACGAAGGTGCTATTCCGTTGAGATGGGGTCACATACGGACCCGGCCGTTGAGGCGGCATGCTGGTCCCTCCGCTGCTCGTGCTGCTGCTGTTGTTGGTGGGAGCTTCATTCAGCGCGGGGAGATTTGGCGACGACGAAGTACCATTGGGTTTGATGGAAGACGGGGGAGTAACAGAGCTGTGGGAGGATGTGTCCAGAGTCGAAGAGGATTGACCAGAGGTCACGTCGCCATTAGACTGCGATTCATTGGATCTAGTGTCGTTGGACATGAAGCTGGCCTTAGAACGACGGCGGAAGTTGGAGAAGAAGGGCATGGTTGCGGAGAGGTAAGTCCGATCGATTGACGGGTAGGAAGGAGACCCAGGACGAAGAAACAGAAAAAGAGAAAAAAGGAAAGGGGTAAGTGACAAAGAAGAGGGCAGGAAAAAGGGAAGGAGGTGATACCAGATCAACCCCCGATAAGTGAGAGGCAGTGACGGGAAGATGTAGCACTGGCAACAACGATGGGAAACGAATGGAGAGAAGGGCAGTAACCAGAAGGCAGGGCCAAACGAGCGATTTCTCGTCCTCTGATGCTGCCCAGAGGGCAGATTTCCTTGATTAGAAGGTATGGAGTGGAAAAAAAAAAAAAAAAAAGAGGGATGAGAGGAAAGCGACCGGTTGCGGTTTGAGGATGAAGAAGTGAAACCAACAATGGTCAACCGCCCCGCTTCAGCAATTAAGAGAGAACGAACGAAATAAGAGGAATCAGATTAAAGGAATAAAAGTAAGAAAAGAAGAAGCAAAAGAGAAAAAACAGAGTGAAGAGAAAGAAGGGAAGGAAGAAAAAATAAGATTGCCTTGGAGAAAGGCTGTGATGCTTTGAGGTTGGTTTAGTTGCGATTATTACTGGTCGATCGCAGTTAGCGCCCTTAGCATATACAAGAATAACAACAGCTACGAGAGAAAAGAGAGAGAGAAAGGAGTCGGATTAATTAACAGAGCTGAACTCGTCGCGAATCAAAGCCCAGTGAAAGTGACTAGTTTCAGTCTGGCCAGTGAGTGGATCAGGGGAGAGGGAGGCAAAAAAAAAAAAATAATAGACAGCATTTAGCTCAGTTCCCTGGGATTCAGAGTATGAATACCATTGTTATGCTGGGTACGTACTATTATTGCCGTTCAGGGGAACCGAAGCATTAATTGAATTGGATTGGAATGTAACCACGAGGACCATGTTTTCCTATCTGGAGTATAGAATAATCTGTGCAGAAAATGAAACTGGAATGCTGGTTCCTGCTCCGATGTGTACACTCCCGCAGACCATCATCCGCCGATAATTGATCGACGAGATCTGGACTCTCTCTCCTTTCCTATTGGTGATGATTATTCAAGGTTTTTGGACCATTTGTATATTGCAGCATTCCGGGAAAAGTTCTTGCTCGTACTCTGGACTCGTACCCCTGCTACTACTGTACTCCAAACTTGTGCTGTTTTTAAAGGAGCTTCTGTAACGGTAGTATACAGCATTGCCGGAAATGGTTAGTATCGATCCAATCACACAATCCCGGTCGTATTACGCGGCTCTCTCATCTCTACCTACCCCGTGGTTGTTCCTCGTTAAGACTCAATTGACAAGTATCGCCCTAGAGATTTGCCAACCTATCGTCTACGAACTGGTCGGGTGTCAATGCTGAAGCTTAGACCACCCCCAAAAATACAAGAGAAGCTGAAACAACACATCAGCAAGGTCTGTCTAGCAAGGCACAAATAGGATCCAGTTCGTTTCATGACCACATTAAGATAGGATTATGGGTCATATGCTACGGGCGGTGTTAATATATATAGATGTCAAAATGCTTAATCCATGAAGAATTCAATAACAATAAAAAATACCCCGCTGGTTTGCGCAGAAACTGATAGATAGTAAATCAATGCCTCAATGTGATGCACGAAGAATGCCATGCTTGAATCAAGCTCCCAGTTTCATTTTTATCAGTTCGCAACACACCGGATTGGAGATGCGGGGACGAGGAACTACAACGTTATCTCTACCTCTACGTTGCAAAAATACACTATTGAGTGTCAGGGCCACTTGGGCAACCCCAAGATTTATCGGCGTTACTCATTCCGTTTCTTCTTCGGCTGTGTACCGGGTCTTTGCTAGACTCGGCCAAGACTGTCTGTCATACTCTTTCTTTGCTTTGTTGCTGCACAGCCTTTGCAACGTCTCTTTGATCCTGCTCCAGGGAATGTTAGAACTGGTATCCCTTTTTTGCAGGGGTGGCAACCAGGGACAAAAAAAAAAAAAAAACACACATACACACACATTGTTTGACAGGCTTGTTGCTAGCAAGCTAGCTTCTATTATTCTTCTGTAGCAAATACCGACCGGGCCTGCATTTGACTCGCGTGACTGTGGTACAGTCTCGTCTGGAAATGACGGACGGACAAGGCTTTGTTCGACCGAAAGAGGGAATAGGATGGTGGAATAATTTCGGCCCTGATTCTCTGGATATCACTGGGTAGTAATCAATAATTGTTGACAGCGGCTATTCTCTTTTACCCTGGTATTGTCTCGAGCAGTAATCAGTAATATTGCCAGTGTTCTGCATTACGGCTGCAAGCACTCTGTATGGCGGCTTCTGACAGGACCTCATTTCAAGTTGTCTTCTGTCGTACATAGACTTGCGTGAGCACGGCTCTTCACATTTTATAATGATTCAAATTAATTGTTATCACCGTTGCCATCTAGATTGTTATCGTTGCCCGAGTCGATTCTCCGATGTAATGGATCGTACCGTCCAGACGGGTATTTTATAGTGTAGTTCACCCCGGCACAACACCATCAACCGTCTTTTATATGTGCTTTTAGATAGACCTGAATAGAATAGAATAAAAACCAATAATCATGTAGATAGATAAGTATACCTTAGTTTAATCCTGCATTCATTCATAACTGCGCGAGGGATGCCATTGTGGATGGTACGCATTTCCGGGCCTGCTGCCGCTCCACCTTCTCTCTTCTCTGGCTTTCTCTTTGTCCGCTTCTCTCAATGCAGTTTTTTCCCCTTCGTCATAACTTGATTCATAACTCCAGCCCAGTTGACAGATATTCGAGTCCCTATTCGTCTGTTTGTATCTTTGTCCTCATTTCTCCAATTGGACCTTTTATATCTCGATATTCGGTCTTCCGACTGTCATTTTCCATCCCTTCCTATCTCTCGTTTGCTGGGACCTCCCTTCTCTGACCTCACATCTTCCCCCTTCCTGGCTGCTTGAGATTCTATGAGGACACTTACATACCCTCCCTCGTGGGTAAATTGATTGTCTATTGTGTATTGAGTCCAAGCGATGGCCCCCAATCAGCCTCCCAGCTCCGACAAGACCATCCGGAAAATTGACATTGCACAGGTGAGTACGGATCCCAACCAGTGAGGAGACAGGATTCCTTCGTTTGGAATGGCAAAATTTACGTCTTGGCTATTCCTGGAACTTGAAATTCGTTTTTTTCATTTTCCTCTTTCCTTTGCTGACCAAGTGGCTTCAAATCCAGGTCTCCCTCAGTCTTCAAGATCGGTTAGGCCTCGCCAAAGTCAAATACCAAAACGGCCGTCTACATAAACTAGACCCTTCTCGGAATGAGAATCGGAAAGCACTTTTTCTGGGCAGCGACAACAAAGCCTCCGACTCCTCGTCCAACCTCTCCCGCAGCCGTTGCGAAACGCCCTTGACATCGCCCCCTTTACATACCTCGACATACTCGAAAGAGTTGCCTCGATCCTCTCGGAATAAGCATGCGGCCACATTCAATTCTCACCTGATGCAGCCCATGCTGTCGGCCAGCCGGAAACGGATAAGGTCGGATCTGAGTCCTGAACGTACGGCTAAAACTCCACGGGTGTCCTGGAAGAGTACATATCAGCTGCCAGAATCCTCTCCGGGCTTTAGTCGGCGTCCTCGGAATGTTATCCACCACCCACCTCTCCTGTCTGAGAGTGCAACCATTCCGGAGCTCTCGTCGCCTGCCCCGTGTCATGCTCAGTCGGACGATGACAATGATCCAGACCTCCCTGTCCATAGTTTCCAGCACGTCAGCTCCATGGTGAGCTCGTCCCCCCCTCGTACTCCGCCGCCTAGACATTCTCGCCAGTCCCGGACAGAGCGAGAATTACAAAACGAGGATGGTGCGGACCTGCTTCTCTTCCTAGCCAATTCGCCTACTCCGGCCAGGACGGCAGTGAAGACACAACAGCGGGATTTCCCTCCCTCCACCCCGCCCAGCCAGCATGCTGTATTGCCCGGGCTGACACCCACACCTGGTGGTGGAGGTCTCTGGGGTAACATTGGAACTCCCAATCAACAATTCAATTTTTCCGACTTTGTCAATGTGACTCCAAGTCCCGCACAGCCCCTATGGGGCGGTCGTACTCCTGGGGGTCCTACACGAACGCCTCTTGCCGCCAGAGAAGCCAGAAAACGGCTCAACTTTGACAACCTTGTACCACCAAGTATTGAGACCCCCAAGAATCGCGAGAAGGGGTCGGGCGCGCCCTTACAGCTGGGTGGAGAATTGCGACCTTAGGCGTCATGACCACTCCCATTTCTTTTTCTTTGTCTATTTTCCTCGTCACGACCGTTAATGACTTGATCACTCTACATGTACAAATTGGCGGATGCTCTCGTTCCAACCACTAGTCTTGCCTGTCGGCAGCGCTTTTCATTGTTGCTTCCCTTCTTGGGAAGCCCTTCAGGCTTGTGATGTTTTGCCGATCCAATCTTGAATTAATCTGCATACATTGACTGCCTACCATACCCTTTTCTTATGTTTTGAATCTTGCATATCATTTCATTTGTATGGCACATGATGAAAACCAGTACCCTTTTGTTGTCTATCTCATTATTTGTTGGATTTGATGCCGAATTCCTGATTTGTTACCAGCCACCTCATTTTATATTGAGGGGCACGATCTCACATTCTATGACCCATGCATGTCAGAAACCGGCGACGTATCGTCTCCTGTTCAAATCGAGATTTACATTTGATTATTTTGTATAGTTATTATTGCAGTCCTTATGCTGCATGTGAAGTAGCGATAAGACTACAGATTACTTATTAATACAGTAATTTTTCATGCCGCAAGCCCCTCCACTTCCGCCCGCCCCGAAGTCAAAAGCACCCATTGCCTGTGAAAAAAGTTTTTTCCCGACGCGTATCACGCGTTATATGATGTCATGCATACCAATTTCGCGTTTCAATTACTTCCTAAAGGGGACTAGCCTAGCCTCGGAGTTTTAGCTATTGGCGCCTTTCCGGATTCGGAATGAATCTAGATCTGATGTGAGAAAAGCACGTAATACCAATCAGTATGATATTACATGGTACTAGTATTTTCTTTTCATGAATCGCCTACATATATTGGCAGTAAAATAAACAAAACAGTTAGTCCATCCCCATATCATTATTGGCAGGCTCAGGCTCCCCCTCCAGCCTCGACCTCTCAGCCTGCTTCCTCCACAGAACAGCCAAATCATCCCCCGTACTCGCCTCATCAACAGACTTATCCTCTCTCACCTTCAAAAATCTCGGAAACCGCAAACTCAGCCCCCGCTCCTCACTCACCAACCCTATCGCAGCCTGATATGTTGGACTCAGCGTGATATCAGCAAACGCCATCTCCCAGACCTCCTGCGGCTCGAACCATACGTCCGGTTCACCGGGGTATTCGACGTAGCTTGGCCTTGAGATGAGGTTCGTAGAGCCTTCGGCGTATTTCTCTTTGTTGGCCAAGTAAAATTTGTCCGTGAACCCGGACATGCATTTCGTTACTGCTTCCAAGCTGCCTGAGTCTGGGTTTCGGACGGCGAGGAGGATCGGAGACCACCATTTTGCTTTGCGGCCTTGGCCGTGCCAGCCCGCGACGGGAATTAGGTCGAGGGTTTCGGAGGACGTGGTGTAGTCTTTTTTGACTTTGAGCCAGGAGTCGAGGCGTTTGTCGGGTTCGTAGGTGGAGAGGAGGGGTTTGCGGCGGGAGGGCTTTTCTTTGGTTAGAGCTTTGGTTTTCTCTTCTTCGCCGAATTTGAGGTAGGGTTCTGCCGTTACAATGTCTTTGCTGAGGATTTCTTCGGTTTGGGGGTTGATGGGTGGTGGGTCGGAGGTGTTGTCGAGGACTTTGACCATGATTCCTTCGCATTTGACATCTGTGGCGCTTTTGAAGAATTCGAGGACCGTTTCGGAGTCGGCGGATGTCGCGTCGAGGCTCTTGACCCAGGTAAATTGGTTTGGGATCTCCACAAATAAGCCCCGGAGGAATTCTCGTCGTTCGCGGAATGGTCGGTCGAGTAGTGGTTCACCATTTAGGTACATCAGATCGAACGCGAAGAGACAGACGTTGACTCTGATATCTCCAACCTCAACATTTTTCTTTGCTCTGTTGGCAAGGATCTGAAATGGTAGTAATTCCCCGGTCTCACGGTTCACGGCAACGACTTCTCCTTCGAGAATGAAGCTCGAAACACTTTCTCCCCGTATTTGCGGGACTAATGATACCAGGTCTGGGTACTTGTCCGTCATTTGTTCGAGATGGCGAGAAAAGATGGATATCTTCCCGCTTTCATCACAATGAACTTGGGCTCGTTGCCCATCGTATTTATATTCGCAGCTGAAATCCCTTCCTTGCAGTTTGGTAAGCATTTCTGACAGGTCTCTTGTGATGCTGCCCAGCATTGGTCTCAGCGGGATGTGCATCTGCAACCCACATCGCACTAGAAGCTCTTCAGATGCTCCAATCTCGAGAAGAGAAGGGATGAGATCGTTATAATTCGGGTGTCTGGCGTGGGAAGCCTTGACAATTTCCTCTGCATGTGCATAAATCTCGGATAGTTCGTCTTTCTTGAGACGAGCCAGGTCCTGTTGAGGGCGGACGCTGAACTCTGCGCCCCTGGGCTTGGAATACATAACTGCCCGCGCCAGCGCAATGAGCATGGTTGTCTTTACAGCGCCAATTCGGAGGTTTTGAACGAGAGTTCGGACAATATAGCGACTTTCTTCCGCGCCACGCGCATCTTGTAGTAACTTTTCGACGATTCTCTGTTTCGTTTCCTGACTCCCTTGACCTTTGCTCATGGCTACCTTGAGAAGTGATTCGTACACCCCTTTGATCTTCAGAGGCTTGGGTCTTGCTAACGTGAAGCTTTGCTTTTTCTTCGCTTCAAAAGCCACATCGCCGGCATCTCCGTGTCTGTCGTAGAGTGCCTTGAGTCCTTGGCTATTCAATCCATAGACTTTCTTCAGTGCTTTGGATATCGACGAGCCCCCAAGACCAAGTTCGACCTCTTCGTATGGAGGCGAAATTGAGTTCGTCGCGAGCCATACCGCCGGAAGAACGCTGCTGGGGTCTCCGTCTATCAGAACCCGCAAGAAATTGACCAGCGTATCGACAATCCGAATCCGACTGGTTGTCGCATTTGCTAGAACAAAAGCTCTCGTCAAGAGAGCATACGTTGCATCTCCTCCTTCTACAGTCCAATGCGATTGCAGCTCTTCTGTGTATTTCGCAGCGTCGAATGTCAATGGGCTCTGGTCCAGGGGGACTGAGAGAGAGATTGTGTCTTCCGTGCTTGCGGATGACTGCAAGGAGAGGGTGTTTTTCTTATGAGCCTTGGATTTTGGCTCTTCTGTTAATGTGACTAGGGGTGTTGAGGTAGTCGTAGTACTAGCAGTAGTAGGTTCGGGATCTTGAGATGTTGAAGCTAGGGAGCTTTCCTCTTCGTCCCATTCTTTTTGGAGTTTGCGTGCAAGTGCTTCATCTGAAAGTGTTTGCTCTGTGTCATGAGCCGTATCAGCCAATTCGTTCTCTGAATTTGTTGCTTTCTCTGCCTTCTTGGTCGCTTGGCCTTGGAAGAATGACGCTATGCTCCGCGTCTGCTGCGGAGTGGATTCTGGGGCATTCCTCTTGCGCTTTTTGGCTGGACTGGGCATCTCATTAGTGACCAACAACTGGCAAAAATAAAAATTTATTGAGAGTAGATTGTATAAATTTAGTGGTTGTCGCAAAGGAACTATTTCGTCACCGGCCCGAATAAAAGGCGGCGGTGATCGTTTGGCGACGACACCTTGCGCTTCGTTTTATAATCTCTCCCTCCAAGTTTCAACCATATAGACATCAACAATGGCGGCGATGCCGGCTTTGTCGTCGCATGAACGAACACGAGTCGAAGACTATCTCAACGACAAGATCCAGGTCTCTGGGGACTTTGAGAGTCTGGACTCATTGCTCAACAGCCTGCGGGCCCAGCATGAGCTCCAACGAAAACAGGTACTTCCCTACCTGCTGTTCTTGTTATTATTCCCTTATTTATTCTTTGGCTAATACATAAATTATAGTTAGCAGAAGCCCAAGAAGCTCTTTCGATTGCCACCACAGCCTCCAATGACCACGTCGAGGCCACCCGAAAACGAGCCGAAGCGTTCAACGAGGAGCAAGCCGACATCGATAGGCGCTTAAGAGCCATCACGAAATCGGACGTCAGTGATGAAGCTGCGTATAGGTTTGAAGCATCAATGAATAAGTTGCGACGGCTGGAAATATCACGGGGTTATGTTGCGTTACTTAAGGAATCGGATGAGTTGAGGTACTCCAGTCTCTTGTTTCCCCGCAGAGGTTATCAGTGATGGCTGACTGAGGTCAAATGTAGCAAGGAAACTTTGAAAAATGTATCCTCGATGCCGCAATTCGCCCTGGAGCCGTACGCCCGATTGAAGAATATCGTCTCATCGCTGAAAGCCGCGCAGCCCGCCGCCGAAGGAGCCGCCCCTCATTTGGTGGACTATGTCGAGAAGCTTGCGATGGGGTTGAGAGAACATATGAAACAAGGTTTCACCAGCCGACTACAGAAGAGCCTCGAACAAATGAAGTGGCCATCGAAAGACCTACAATTTTCCGAGGATCTGTTGGCACAGTGGAGGAGTAATGTGGAATTGCTGCTGGGCTTGCAGACACCGTATGGACTTATTTCGTTCCAGAACCGCATATGGGATATCCTCTTACTTACATCTACTAGGGATCTTCAAGGGCGCGATGTTTCTACTGAACAACCCGGTCTTGAACCTCCAATTCTACTTCCATTGGAAGTGATGGTACACCCGCTCGAGCTTCGGTTCAAGTACCACTTCAGCGGTGACAAGCCAACCAACAGACTTGACAAGGTATGGAATATCAAACAATATGGTTAAAAAGACCCAGTCTAACGGCTTCATCAAAGCCTGAATATTTCCTAGCTCATGTTTTGGATTTGATGAACACTTATGGTGGCTTCTTCGCTTCTTACCTTCAACCCATATTCGACCAGAAAGCCCAGACCGTCGGACCCGACTTGGAATGGAATTACTGCAACGCACCTCATGCTTTTATTACGTCCCTGCTGCCGATTATAAGACAGAAGACCAAGACTCTCCTTCCGCAGATCTCGAACCATCCTCAGTTGCTCAGTCACTTTGTCCACGAATTGATGAACTTCGACACTGGAGTCCGCGAATCGTGGAACTATCTGCCGGATCCTTATTCAAACGATAACTGGAAGGGAATTACCTGGGATGTTTTGACAAAACAAGGCTGGTTTGATCGCTGGCTCGAGGTTGAAAAAGACTTTGCGCTGGCACGCTATAAAGACATCATAGATACACCGGACAGTGGACATATTGACTACGAAGGGGTAGATATGTCAGCTACCAAACCGACGAAAGCTGCTATTCGTGTGAACGACTTGCTCGAAACGATAACCGATCGATACCAGCCGCTGACCTCATTCGGTCAGAAGTTGCGCTTCCTCATCGATATTCAGATCACCATTTTCGACCAGTTCCATGAACGCCTGGGCTCTGCGTTAGAGGCCTATCTCACCATGACTTCAACAATTGGTCGCACGGTACAGGGGTCAGACGGACAAGCCACTGTTGAAGGTGTTGCAGGATTGGAACGACTTTGCAGAGTCTTTGGAAGTGCAGAATATTTGGAAAAGAAGATGGAAGATTGGAGCAATGATGTATTCTTTGTCGAGCTCTGGACAGAGCTCCAGGAACGCGTCAAGCATAACAAGAACAACAAACACATAACTGGCGATATGTCCATTGCGGACGTCGCATCTCGCACCTCGCAGGCTGTTGCAAATGGACAGTCTAGTAATGATCAACACTCCAACCCCAACGGTGCTCTCTTCGATGAGACAGCCTCCGCCTACCGTCGCCTCAGACTCCAGTCCGAATCCATCATAACATCCACCATAACTTCGAACACGCTCTCTGCCCTGAAACCATATTCCCGGGTCTCGACATGGACGACCCTTTCGACTGGCTCCTCTTCCTCTCTACCTCCATCCGCTGATCTAGTGCCAGCAATGCGCACACTATCCACAAACATCTCCTTCCTCTCCCGCGCATTGGGAATAGCTCCGCTTCGACGTATCACCCGCCAGGTCCTTATTCCAATCCAGAACTTTATCTGGGGCAACATTCTCATGAGAAACACCTTCTCAGCCGCGGGAGCGTCGCAACTAACCAGCGACGTAGGCCATCTCTGCAGCGTTGTGGACTCTTCTCTGGGATCGATAGGCCGTGCAGGTGATTCGATCCGGACGATGAAGAAACTCAATGAGGGTCTCCTGCTTCTTGGCTTGAATGCGCAGAGACACGAGGGGGAAACGTCAGAATCTGGAGAAGGGGAGGCAGATGCGCGAGTTGGCCTCTGGGATGTGGAGAAGGGGCTGTTTAAGGATAATGAAAGCGCGAGGGAGATGCTCGCTGAGTTGGAGATTGAGAACTTAACTGAAGCTGAAGCACGGTCCGTGCTTGAGAAGAGGGTTGAGATTGCTAACTAGTTTGCATTGTTGAGGGGAGTATGTTCATTTCTATTGACTCGATAAATGTTTGAGATATCCAATGGGCTCTAAGGCTTCAATATATACATGCACTTCGTCTATAAAACAATGGATGACGCACTGAATCGATGTCTGTATAGTCAGTAAGGGAACTCTTCCCGTATATCCAAGATCTAGAATGTATGAACAAAAAAGTATATACCCAAAATGACCAAAATAACAGGGGACAGAATCTAATCATGAACTACAGGACCGTGGCCCCTCTCGCCAGGTCTCCTGTGAACCCCAGCCGGGGCAGCAGAAACAGCAGCATCTGCCTTCAACTTCTCAACAACTACAGGCCCCGTCTCCTCGATAGCCCGCACAAGAGCCTCAACAGTCTCCCTTGCTGTCGTGACATTAACAACACAACGGAAGAATTTACCATTTCCCACAGCATCCACATCGCCGCTGGGCGGCGCATAGTCAACCATGAAGCCCTTATCCACGATAGCTTTCGTCACCAGTTCAGTGACCTTGCTATTTTGCTGGCCGCGCTTCTCCTCATTGGACACAACGCCCGCAGCAGAGCGCGAGTAGACGAAGTCCTTTCCGGGAGCGTAGTAGAAGCAGACCTGGAGACATGGAGGCGGTTTCTCGCTGATAAGGACGAAGTTGGGGTTTTGTTCAATGATGCTGGCGAGGTGTGCTGCGACATCACAGGCGGAGTCGATTTGTGACTCGTAGCCTTCCGTACCGTAGTATGTCCAGCCCAGGAATAGTTTGAGGGAGTCTGCGCGGCGGCCACATTGGAGGGTTAGGTCTGCTAGGTCCCAGACTTCTGGGGAGTCAATTG